>VMDO01007587.1:18174-90218 GCA_007922755.1 Pedetes capensis | reverse complement strand
GCACAGCTGTTTGGAACACAGCTATGTTAGATGCCTCATTTTCTTGTGCCCACCAGCCAAGCCCAGGTGTACATTACCCTTCCAGATACCCTACCCAAAAGCTATAGCTCAGAAGTGGTGGGGGATCCACTGAAAGCACATAGCACCTTCCGCTTTGAATCAGGCCTCACTGTGATGGCATCCTCAGATGACATGGGATCAATGTCATCCTCGGACGACATTCGGATAACAGTGCATTCTGCCCCGCCAGGGCATGCCGTGGAAAGTGAGAACTGAGAAACCTTTGCCACCAGCCTCATCATCCTGACCACTTCAGAGAAGGCCATTGGAGTTTCCCTCTTTAAATCCCGAAAGAGTTGCACCCTTGCCCTCAGCACACCCAGAGTGTGGCCACTGTGGGTGCTGCCTCAACAAAAAGGCCTCTGTGAAGGCTCTGTTCCTCTACCTCCAGGCCTAGTTCCTGACACAGAGATCAGTGTGCTCACTTCCTGGGGGCAGCTGAGGGCCACTGCTCATGGGTTGGTGATGGCACAGGAATGGGAAGCGGTCAGATCAGGGCTTTACCCCATCCTGAAGCCAGTAACCTGGGTCCTCACTGTTAGAACAGCTGAGTCCAACCTCAGGGACTGACCAATGAAGCCCGGACCAAAGTTCTCTCTCACTACTGGATGGTAAGTTCCCCCAGAAAAGGGGACACCCTGAGAGAGTGAGTGGTTGCCTTGGCTGTGACTGCAACTCAGATTGGGCCACGACCTCAGTATTGAGCCTGCACTTGATGGAACTTACCCACTGTGGTAAGGAAGAATAAGGCCTCAAAATAAACGTCTCAGAACCAGAACACTGCCCATGTCTCAATTCTTCCTTGAGTATTTCTGCACACATACATTCTTTGCACATACATTTCAAAATCTTTCTTGTGACAGAGGTTGCATAGCAATGCTACTTCCTTCTGAAAATAAAGTTTTCTCTATGTACTTCTTTCCTGCATCTTTTACTTAGAGACACACAGAAATCACAGACTTTACACATCCCTAGTTTTTGTTTGCTTACTTTGCTTTATTTGCAAATTGATCCTTTTTTTTTTTCCTCATGGTACTGGGGCTTGATCCCGGGGCCTCATGCCTGCATGCTTTGCAAGTGCTGGACCACTGAGCTGCACCCCCAGCCCTTTTATTTTTTTCCTTACTTTCTGAGACAGGGTCTCACTAAATTACGCAGACTTCTCTGGTCTGGAATTTGCGATCCTCCTGCCTCCGCCTCCCAAACCGCTGGGATTACAGGCCTGTGCCACTATGCAAAACTAAACTGATACTTTTTGTGTTCAGTGAGTTCCTCCCTAACGATACAATGTAAACATGGGTGTAGCTCTCAGTAGCTACTTGTAGTATCTTTTCTGGGTGGAAACTATCTAACAAGGATTAGGAGGCCTACCTGATACTCTTGCATTTGGGAGCCTCCTGCAATTGTAAATGTTCTTTTCTTTCTTTCTTTCTTTTTTTCTTTTTTCTTTTCTTTTTTTTTTTTTTTTTTTGCGGTACTGGGGGTTAAACCTAGGGCCTCGCTTGGGTGCTTTGCAAGTGCTGGACCACTGAGCTGCACCTCCAGCCCAATTTTTTTTTTTTTTTTTTTTTTACTTTTTTGAGACAGGGTCTCCACAAATTACGCAGTCTGCCTCTGGTCTCAAACTTGCCATCTTCCTGCCTCCGCCTCCCGAGCTGTTGGGATTACAGGCATGCGCCACTATGCTTGGCAATCTTTTCTTTTCAAGTAATTTTCTTTTTAAAATTAAAAAGGATTTTTTTTTTGACTGAGGGGTTGAACCCAGGGACTCCTGCATACTAGACAAGCATTCTATCACCAAGCTACACCCCCAGCCCCTTTTTAATTTTTTATTTTGAGACATGGTCTTGCTAAATTGCACAGGCTGTCTCTGGCCTTGGGCCTGTGTCCTCCTGCTACCGCCTCCTAAACTTACTGGGATTAATAGGTGTGTGCCATGGTGTCTGGCCTAAGTACCTTTTAAACTATTATCTGCCATGGGTGCATCTGACTTTCTCCATTCTCCAGTCTCATGCTGACCCAAAAGGATTTCCTGGTAACAAGAGCCCCATGTTCAGGAAGTACTGAATAGCCATGAATTACCAGCTGGGGCAAATCACTTAACATACTACCTTCAATGTTCTCATCTATAAAATGTGAATACAGGAGCTAGGCACTGTGGCACACACCTGTAATGCCAGCAACTTGGGAGGAAGAGACAGGAGGATCAAATTTGAGGCCAGAGGCAGCCTGTGCAACTTAGTGAGATCCTGTCCAAAATAAAAAAATATAAAAGGGCCTGGGGGGTGCAGTTCAGTGGTAGAACACTTGCCTAGCATGCCATCAAGCCCTGGGTTCAACCGCCAGTACTGCAAAGAGAAAAAAAAATCACAAAATCTATTTCATGGGGTTATTCTCAGAATGCATCAAAGATGCCATGTCATACCAGGAACACCTACTTAGCTACTTAGGGGTCCTATAAACTTCACAAGTCTTATTTGTAAAATGCTCAAATGTTCAGCACACTAGTTAGTTGGGTAACTGCTGTGTGTCTCCAGCTAGACCTCAGACTGCATGGAAACAGCCAAAGGAAGCAGATCTAGTAGTGCCCAAAAAACAACATCAAGTGTGCAGACCTACCACGTGCGAGCCTAGGATGAAGCCAAGAACCTGCCTGGGCAGGGGATACCCGTACACTGGGTCAGGGCTGATATATACCCAGGAGAGATAACAGGTCCAAAGTATGCATGTGAATGGAACGAAGGGAGTGGGAAGGACAGCTTGGAGGGAGTCAAAACCTTCTGAGGACAGAGTGTCTTAAAAGGCACAAAGGATGGGTGCACATCCACCATGAAAGGCAAAAGAGATTTACTTCTTATTAATATTTCCTGCACGGACCTGGCCAGACGGTAGAATCTTGTCTTTGTTCTAAACCCACAGTTTGGTTGGAAAGATCCCGGAAAATCACTCCCTATCCAACCCCGGAAAACCCTTTCGTGAACCCCACACTTCGCTGTGGAGCACTGGAATCCCAGGACTTCACTCCCCGCGCCGGGGCCCTGGAACTCTCGCCTCCTTCCCTTCCACCTCCCCTCGCCACCACCGCTCCCGGGCTCGGCATCCACGTGCCACCTCCCCGCCCCCACCCTGGCCTTCTCAGCAGCGCAACTCGGACCCCACGCCCTGGGTGGTAGAATTGTGAGGTAGCGACCAAAGGGTAGGGGAGAAGAGGAGTTTGAGGTGCAGAGAAGCCGGGCCCGGAGTCACCCGCGAGACGGTGGGTTGAACCTGGCGTTCTCGAGCTGGTCTGCTTGAGTTTAGGCACCTGACTTAAACCCGGGGCCTCACTTCCCCGGCTGCAAGGCAGAGCGTTACCAGTGGGACGCACAGGCGCGGGGAGGGGGCCGAGATGGCCGCGCGTGCAAGGGGCCAGCTTCTCCCCGGTTCGGCCACAGAGAGCGGCTTCGCGAACCAGGAGCCCCACCCCGCGCCACGGTGCAGCTGGGGAGCCAGAGCCCCAGGCTGCGGAGCCGGCCTGCTGCGCCCACGGGCCCCCGCGACCGAGCCAGGAAGCCAGGCGGCCATCCATCCGACCGCGCCCCCGCCGCTCCCCTCGTGGTGACAGCGTGCAGCGCGACATGGAGGCGGCGAGGCCGCGGGAAGCGGCTCCCCATCCTGGTGGATCCCCGGCGCCCCGGGCTCCCCTCCCGGGCCTGCGCCCCGCGCTCACCCCGAGCCCGCCGCCGTGGTGGCCTGGATGGAGCTGATGCGCAGGCGGTTGGCCGTGTCCTTCAGGGCCTGCAGCTTCTGCTGGTCAGGCTTGTGGTAGCCTTCCATGGCACCGCAGGGCGAGGGCTAGGGTGAGGGCGCCGAGAGCAGAGGGCTGAGCTGCAACTCCAGCAGCTACTGGCCGCAGCCAAGGGCTGGCGCAGAGCGGAGCCCAGTTAAGACTCCCCGGGCCCCGCCCGCGGAGGCGGGGCTGCGCGAGGGGCGGGGCGCTGGATCACCCGAGGCGGACGTGCGGTCTCCGGCCCCTCCCCGCCCCGCCCCGAAGTCGCTGGACACCCAGAGGCTGCGAGCCCTCCGTTACGAGGCTGCACTGCCCTGCTGGAGTTAGCTACATGTACTAGTAACAACTGCTACTACTGCAGGTTCCAGATTTGACTCCGTTTGGCTGTTGACTTGCAGATCGCTCTTTTTCCTCCAGTCTTCCGTGGGATTGAGAGGGGAAGTGATCATTGGTAATCCCACTTTACAGATGAGCTAGTTGAGATTTGGCAACCTCAATCAAGGTCACAGTGCTGGTGAGTGCCAGGCGCTGCCTCAGCAGACCAGTCGCATCCCTGAGAGATCCCAGGACTAGAGGCCTGTATGGGGGATAAGAATATGCTACTAGTAGTAATGATACCAGCTAATGCTAACTGAGAAATTACTAGGGGCAGGCTCTGCATAGATTAATAGGGCCTAGAAACAGCTAAGGGAGATTACTTGGTTTGCCTTCAGGGCCATAGGGACAGAACCACCCACTTCTGCTGTTACCAGTCCTCGTGGTAACATGTTAAGTGCCATTGAGTCAAGTCTGACTCAGTGACCCTATATATAACTAAAAGAAACACTCCCCAACTCTGTGCCATACAGTTTTTTTTGTTTGAGCCCATTGTTGCAGTCACTATGTTTCTTCTCATTCTGAGTCGTCCCACATCAGCAAAAGGTGATCCCAGGAGCTTTACCACATTCCCATGGTTAAGGTTGACTCTACTTTGAGGAGGCTACTCTTCCCCAGTCATCTTGAGGGGCTTATTTTCAGGCCCTCTATTTGACAGGGCTTCTCTGCTATTCCTAGGGTTTTCAATGGCAATTGTTTCGAGGGTTGAGTTGCTGGGTCCTTCTCCCTAGTCTGTCTTAGTCTGAGAGTTCACGTGAAACCTGTCCACCATAAGTGGCCCTGCTGGTATCAGAAATACCTGTGGCATAGCTTTCAGCATCACAGCAACATGCAAGCCCCCACAGCAAACACATGGGGGATGAGGCTCCCCAGAATGGGGGTATGGGGGGACATTGTTATCACAAAGTCCCATTGAATCCACCCACCCCATGCACTCAGTGAGGTCTGTACCTTTTATGACACCTGTTTTCCAGAGGAGGAGGCTCCATTTTACAGAGAAGAGGTATGTCAAGCCCCTTGAGTGGTTGTCTGAACAGAGGATCTGAACCCCAGAGAGAGCAGATAGAGGCACCAGTGCCAGCCCCTGCTTGGTCTCCTCTGAATCCTCTACAGAGCCCATACTCAGAGCTACAGTCCTGAGGCATGGGCTCCAACCAAGAGAGTCCCTAAGCTGTCCTGGCTGGCCTGGCTCCCAGATACCCAATCAGACCCCAAGTACAGCTTCCACAGCACCTGGCTCCTACTGGCCTAGCTTACAGAGGCTGGCCCCAGGGTGTCTGGCTGGTGAGGGCTGTGGGCTGGGATTGGAGTGGTGTGGCTGCAGGATGTGCCACCATCAGAGGCCTGGCAGGTGCCACCTCTGCCCTCAGCCTGCTTACTAGCTGGTACAAGAGGCAAACCCTGAAACCCCTTGAAAGTTCTGTGTCTTCCAACTCTGTGGCTCTCAGGTCATTGGCTCACTATTTCCAAACTTCCATTTCTCCATCTGCTCAGTGGGACTAACCTGGCCTTTCTGCACCCACCCTACTTTTGGGTGATGGTGCATACTCATCACGCTCTTAAGGACATAGTAATGATGCAAAGGAAAATGTCTCCCCATCCCACTATGGGACTCTAGGAACCTGGAGGTGTCTTCTCACGCTGAGGTGAAAGGGGCCTGTTCATCTTGAATTGCAGCGATATTTCAGAGGTCCTAGTCTTCTACAAGGTCAGCTTTGGAACCAATATCCTGGGGTGGCTGGAGGTATAGTCAATACTGTTTGCCCAGGGTGGTCCCCCTATTCCTGGGTCTTTATTCAGACACACACACATATCTTATAAATCACATGGTGCTTGGGAGGGAGACCTTGGATCTTGCCTGGCTTCGAGCTGACATCTCACTCCCCTGCACCCCAGCGTCTTTCCGCCTCCCATTCAAGCTCCCCATGGCTGCCAGAGAAAAGCTCCTGTTGTTCTCTCTGTACCCTTGGAATACAATTCAGCATCATGCTCCCAGCCATCTCCCATTTTCCAGTTCTGGTGCCATCCACCCACAGCCAGTCCAGCATGCCAGCTTGCTTTCTTTCCTTTGAAAACACCAAGCTCAGCTGGGTTAGTGGCACACATCTGTAATCCCAGCACTTAGAGATGAGTTTGACAACAGCCTGGGCTACAGAGTGAGTTTGGGGACAGCCTGGGCTAAATAGCAAGACTCTCTCTCAGGAAACAAAAAACACAACTACCAAGCTCATACCCACCTGGAAGCTGTGCCCTTGCTGTGGCAGTGCTCTGAGACAGTAAAGCCCTTCTGGCAGTGCAGCACACTGCCTGGGCCAGAGCAGCTCCTCCCTCCAGTCACATGGGTCACAGCCTGCCACTCTGCAGGGCTCTCCTGCTACCTGCATTGTCTTATGTCAGCTCCAGGAGAGGCTGAATGAGGTCTCTCGTCTCTTGCTCTATCCTGAGGGACCACAACTGTTTCTCAGACATAGTAGGTGCTCAACAAATGCCTGCAAAATGGAAGCATGACTAGAGTGATATGCCTGAGTTCACACAGGCAGTAGGTGTCAGTGGCTTGCAAGGAAAAAGGGTGTCAGGGAGACCTCAAAGAAGGGAATCTGGTCATTCCAGCATGCGCCCTGCATCCAGTCTGCCCAGGAGGTAAGACACAAAGGTGCTCTGCTGGAGGGGTAAGAAATGGCACAGAAGTCATGCTACCAGCATCATGTGACCACAAAGGGCACAGCAACCAGATGACAGTGTCTCACGCTGGAGTCAGAGCCGTCCTGCAGGACCCAAGCAATACCTGGGGTGAAGAGCAACTTCAGGGAGCCAGGCTGGTGCAAGTCCCTATGTGAGGGTCCCCCACAGCCATCTCCCAGGACTTCAAGGATCATCAAAATGTCCCGAAAGGGCAATAGGGGTGCTGGGGGAGCATACAGCTTACTATTGCTATTGGGGTGCTTATTGGGGGTGGCTTTTGGTCATGCAAACAGTGATGATGGGTCATAAAGGCTGCTTGGAGCGGAATGTGGAGCAGGGGAATTCTGAGTTGTATCTCTGCAGGAAATGCCAGGGCTGCTGGGCAAGGCCAGGCAGGGAGCCAGGGATGGGAGGACCATGCAGGCACCTGCTTCCTGCTTCTGGGGGTGCTGTAGGGACCCCAAAGGGCTTCACTTGGGCCAGGAGTGAGGAAGCCCAGGTTCCAGAGATTATGTGGCCCGTACCCATGCTGTCCCACTCCCTGACACACTCTCATCCCCCTCACCCCACACTCACCATTGCACTCACACTTATACTCACACTTATCCTTTCTCACATTTGCATGGATACACATCCCCCTCTTGTCCCTGGGTATTACTTTTCCATGGATAGTGCTGCTGGCATCTTCCTGGCCTGCCATAAAGCCGGTGTACCTTGGCTAAGTCTCAGGGCAGAACCAATGTCCAGCTTTTCCTGCCATCAGCCTGGGCAGGAAGCTTCAGGCATGAAGGCCCCACAACGCTCAAGCCTTTTGAGGAAACTCTGTGCCTGGGAGGTGATCCCCAGGGATGCACCCCCTGAAAACATGACTGTGGTGGCAGGGCAGGGATTAGGACTGAGTGGTCCACTGGGTGGTTATTTTACCAGGCCAGTGTGAAGACCAAACTTCCTGAGATAAGATAGATTTGATTTATTTTATTTTATTTTATTTTATTTAAGACAGGGTCTTAGCCAGGCATGCTAAGGTGGTACATGCCTATAATTCCAGTGAGTTGGGAGGCAGAGGCAGAAGGATCATTAGCTTGAGGCCTGAGGCAGCCTATGTAACTTAGTGAGACCTTGACTCAACATAAAAAATAAAAAGTGGGCTGGGGGTGTAGCCCAGTGTCAGAACACTTGCAAAGTATATGCAAAGTCCTGGGTTCAACCCTCACGTATGGCAAAAACAAAACAAAACAAAACAAACAAACAAACAAAAAACAAATGAAAGACGGGAGACCATGGAACATACCTCTAATTCCAGCAACTCAGGAGGCAGAGGTAGAAGGATCCCAGGTTTGAGGCCAGAGGCAGCCTGCACAACTTAACAAGACCCTGTCCCAAGATCAAAAATAAAAAAGGAGCTAGGGGTGCAGGTTAATGGTAGAGCACTTGCTGAGCCTGTTTAAGGCCCTGGGTTCAACCCCTGTGTACTGAACAAAACAAAACAAACAAAAGCATGTGCATTTGTGCATGTGTACCTGTACTCCTTCGCATGGGCAAAGCAGAAAGCCTACAAGAACAGGCTCAGAGTCGAGGGGCACTTGGGAGGATGGGATTGAGGGAGATATAGTTTACCCATTTCTTTTTTTGTTGGGAGTTAGTGGTAATGAATATAGTTGTCTTTAATAATCAGAAGAAAGCTAAATAGAATTCTATCTTGAAGACAGGTATGGTGGCTTACTCCTGTAATCCCATGGACTAGGGAGGCAGGGGCAGGAGGATCACAAATTCAAGGCCAGATGCAGACTACAACCCTCAAGCATTGCAAAAATAAACAAATAAAATTAAATTAAAAAAGGAAGAAAAGAATTCCACCTTGAAAAACATCTGTTAAGGTTGCAGTGCCTTCATATGTATGAGCTTTTCCTCTTCATTTCCCATGATTACGTAAAGCTGCGCCCGCGTTTCATAAGCCGGGCTGTTGCCTGGGATGTTTTTTGGGTTGTGAGCAGAGCCCCAGGCTGTGAGTGCTCCTGCCCTTGCTTGGCTGTCCACATGCAACCCAGGGTAAAGCTACCCTGACATGCTCCGGCACGTCTGCCATCCGCTATCCACTGAGTGGGCACCGATGAGGCGTGAATGGCCTTGAGCTGCTGCGTTCCTGAGTGACAGTGCTGGGCATTGCTTTGGCAGGGCTGGCCCACATGTGTACTCCTGGGGCACGCCTCGGCAGGGTGTTGTGAGCCCCAAGTCTGTACAAGACTTGTAGTGGTGCCCACAGGCCCATGTGTCCTTGGGACATTTCCTTTGGCCTCTGTCTAGGTCCCTATTGGTCACTGCTGGAATGAGTGCCAGCCTTGCCCCCACCAAAGCATGGTGGGCCTGCTTGTGGGCACCTGACAGAGGTTTGCAGGTTGATGACTGGAGTTTTATTAGGTGCCTCTCTCCCCATAATGCTTGAAATTCCCTTTTAGAGACATTTTTGGGGAAATGTGTGTGTGTGTATGTGTGTGTGGGTGCGCGTGTGTGTTACGCAGGTTGAACACTGGGCTTCCTGTATATTTCTTGCAAGCATTCCTACAAGTTAGCCAGATCCCCAGCCCACTTTTTAGTTGGTATTGTGAGTCAGGGTCTTGCTAAATTACACAGGCCACCTCTGGTCTCAAACTTGCAATCCTCCTGCCTCTGCCTCCTGAGCTGCTGAGATTACAGGCATGCGCCACCGTGCCCGGCCATTTGAAATATTTCTTTTGATAGTGTTGTCTCATGAAGACAAGAACACAAATGGTTCAACTCTCTCCCAGAACCTCTGATTTCTCTTGTCTGGAATTTGTTTTTGTTTTTTAAAAACAATTTTAATATCTATTAAAATGAAACAATAAAACACACTAGCCAGAAGTGTAACATGTACCCAGTACAGCACATGAGAGGCTGAAGGAGCATTTCGAGTTTGAGGCCCGCCTAGGCTATGTAGCAAGAACCTGTTGTTCCCCATCCCCCCCATCACAGTAACATACTCATTGTAGAAAACCAGAAAATTAAAATAAAACAAAACCATGCATAATTCTACCCAAAGCAAACCACTGTTAAAGTTGCTTGACAAATATTGATTTATTATCATTATGAAGAGCATAAAACAGTGTCATGGGTCAGGGGCTAGGGAAGTGCTGCAGAGTGAAGGTTGGGGTACATGTGTACCTCAGATGGTCAGGCAAAGGTGAAAACAGCGATTGTTCAATATGTTTGCTATTGTGCTTATTTATTTTTTAAAAAGGTCATATGAAATATACCATTTCTCTTAGATTGTCCCACTGTTGTTAGGTGCCCTCAAATCCAACTCATAGTGACTCTATGTACAGCAGATTGAAACACTTCCCTACTCTGTGCCAGGCACACAATCTTATTTATGTTTAAGCCCATTGTTGCAGACACTGTGTCAATCCATCTGGTGGAGGGTGTTCCTTTTTTTCACTGACCTGCCACTCTCCCAAAAGTGTCTTTTTCCAGGGATTGGTCTTTCCTGACTACATGTCTGAAATATGTAAGATGCAGTCTAGCCATACTTGCTTCCAAGGAGCACTCTGGTTGCATTTCTTCTAGGACAGATCTGTTGGTTCTTTGGTAGTCCATGGTATATTCAATAGTTGTCTCCAGCACCATAATTAACTAGCTTTTTAAAATTCTTCAAAGATGCCATTTTAATTAGCTGTATATTGTCCAATCATAAAGCTATGTCCTCATTTATTGATCAACTCCAGAGATGAATGTTGGGACTATTTCCCATTCTTCACTATTGTCTATTACCTTGTAGTTAACATTTTAGAACCTACACCCTCGTGCTGGAAGGTTACCTCCTGAACCAGAGTTCTAAATAAGAAACTAGTGGGTCAGAGGGTGGCAACCCTTCCAGAGCTCTGGATACATATTTGGCAAAGAGTCCTCCAGAAAGTCTGGTTCTGCTCGCTCAGTCACCTTTGCCTCTAACTGCTGAGGTCCTGTCCTCAGCTTGGGAGACAGCATGGAGAGAGGAACCTCAAGGCCTACTTGGCCTTGGGTGGCTCTCTGCCCTTCCCTGGCCCCCATTTTGCTTGAATCTGTAAAATGAGCTTTTCTTGGGTTTTCCCTTTGGGCCAGGTCCTGTGTGCCAGGCCAGAGTGGAGCTAGATTCTGTGAAAAGCATGTCCAGCTGGGCCAGGAGGCCTGGAACCTGCTGACAGGTTCAGGTAACACCTTTTTCAGGCAGTGGTGTGTAGGTACAGGGTGGGTATCAGACCCCCGTGGGAGTGAGCAAAGGGATGTGCAATGAGAGGAGAGAATCTGCGAGAGTCTGCAGATCCCTTTCTCCAGGACCAGTGCAGGCTCTGGGCTGCAACCAGACAGGTTGACCTCATGCTTGAAAGGTGAGGGCAGGGAAAGGGGAACCTGGACACAGGAGAGAAATGCTGTGGCCCCTTAGGTTTCCTGGAAGCCAGCTCACCCAGACACATATGGCACATGTCTCCTTTCTTTCTGTTGATTTCTTAAAAAAGAAAAAATCACAGTCTTATTGAGATATAATGAACACACTATGAAAGTCGTCCTTTTAAAGTGTACAATTCAAATAGGGGAACATAACCCAAATGAGTTTCACTACATATTAGTCAAAAGGATCCATAAACCTCGTAAGTTGATAAAAGTGTAACCAAAAGTGATGTAATAGTTGCACAATGGAAAAGAAAATGCTTTAATAGTACCCCACCAACATTTACCAATAAAGGGGGAGGGAAGTGTACAATTCAGTGATTTTTGGTATTGAGGTATAGAGAGGGAAAAAAAAGTAACCAGGGCTTTCATAGCCACAACAATGGGCTTAAACATAAAAAGGATCATATTCATGGCACAGTGTTGGGTATTGTTTCATTCTGTTGTACATAGGTTTGCTATGAGTCAGACCCGACTCGATGGCACCTAACAACAACAACAACAAACTTTTAGTATGACATAGAATACTTCTGTGACTCTGGTCACCAAAATATATGAGGACTTCTCTCTACCTGCATGCAGCACATACCAGCTGAGGTCTTCTAATTCAATTCAATTCTGACACCATCTGCCTGAAGGTAGCAGCAGGTCTCATAGGTCGAGGGCTCAGACCCAGAAGACTGTTCCCATTCTAAGTGCAAGTCCAGGCCTCCAGAATTTCTGACCAACCAGCTTTCGGGTTCCTATAATCCTTTCCCCAGGTTTGATTCATTTCCTAGAGTGGCTCACAGAACTCAGGGAAATACCTTAAACAAACCCATTTATTATAAAGGACGTTACAAAAGATACAATGAAAACCAGATGAAGAAATGGATAGGGCAAGGTATGGGGTGGGGGTGCTGAGCTCCTACTATCTCTACATCTCTACATGTTCAGTAACCTGGATGCTCACCAGTTTTTTTTTTTTTTTTAAACAAACCAACCAACCAACAAACAAACAAACCAGGGTCTCACTGTGTAGCCCAGGGTGGCCTGGAGCTTGTTTTGTAGACCAGGTTGGTCTTGAACTTGCACTGATCCTCCTGTCTCTGCCTCTGGAGTGCCGGGATTACAGGCATGTGCCACCGTGCCCAGCCACTCACCAGATCTTGTTCAAGAGTTTTTTCTTTCTTGTGTGACTTCTTGCTTTCATACTGAGGATTGAACCAAGGGCCTCACAAATGCTAGCTCTACCACTGAAGTACAGGCCCAGCTCCCAAGAGTTTTTATAGACTTGATCTCCAGCCTCCTCCCCGCTTCCCAGAGAAGGAGCAGATGGGGCTGCAAGTTCCAACCCTCTAATCCTATAATCACTTGGTATCCTCAACTTGAGGCTTTCTGGGGTCCCTACCCTAAGTCCCTCATTATCAACAGGGCTCCCCCACAAGAGGTCCTTAAGAGTAACAAAAGGGCTGGGGTTTTGGTCAGTGGCAAAGCACTTGCCTAGCACACACGACGCCCTGGGTTCCATCCCCAGCACTGCAAGAAAACAACAAGCAAAGAAAAATAGTAGACACTCCTGCTGAGGAGGAAATCCCAAGGGTTTTTAGCTCGATGACAGGAACTGGGGACAAAAGACCAAATATATTTCCTATGCCACAGGTATGTTCATAGACTCATGCAATCATCACCACCTCCTAACTTTAGGACATTTTCATTACCCCCAAAAGACACTTGGACCCATTAGCAGTGGTTTTCTATTTTTCCCTCTCCCCTAATCCCAGGTAACCACTAAAGTCATCTCCTTTAGCCTCTAGATTTGCCTGTTTTGGACATTTCATGTGAGTGGCATCATACTATGTGTGGGCTTTCTGTCTGGCTTCTTTCAATCAGGATGTCTGCATGCCCCCCTCACTGTAGCATGTGCTCAGACTCCATTCCTTCTTCCTGATGAGTAGCACTCTGTTGTATGGACACACCGCATTCTGTTTATGCGTTCATCAGCTGATAGGCATTCAGGCTGTTTCACTATTATAAATAACGCTGAACTAAAGGGTGATGTGAAAATTTTTGTGTGGACATGTTTCCAATTCTCTTAGGTGTTCACCTTGGAGTGGAATTGCTGGGTCACATGGCAGTTCTACATTTTAACCATTTAAAGAACCGTCAAACTGTCTTCCAAAGTGGCTGTGTCATTTATAATTTCACCAGCGATTGATGAGGATTCCAACTTCTCCTTGTCAATCCTTTTCTTTCTCTCCCCCCCCCCTTTCTTTCTTTCTTTCTTTCTTTCTTTCTTCTTTCTCTTTTTTAAAGATAGGGTCTCCCTATGTAGCTCAGACTGGCCTCAAACTCACGATCCTCCTCCTGCCTCAGCCTCCCTAGTGCTGGAATTACAGGCATATGCCACCATGGGTACAAAGTGGAATGTCATGGTGTTTTTGTCATTTATTGCTGTTTATTTGCTTTTTTGTGGTGCTGGGGATCAAACCCAGGGCCTTGTGAATATGAGGCAAGACTCTACCACTGAGCTACACTCCCATTTCCTTTGCTTTATAAAAATCATTATTTATGTTTATAACATATAAACATAATTATACATGTAGCACATGTTCTTTGTAGAAAAATTGGAAATTTAGTGTGGTCTTTTTGTTTTGTAGAACTTGGGGGTTGAACCCAGGGCCGTTAAGTAGCCAGGCAAGTGCTCTACCACTGACTTCCCTAGGCCTTTTTATTTTTTGAGACAGGGTCCCGCTAAGTTGTGCAGGCTGCCTCTGACCTCTCTTGATCCTCCTGCTTTAGCCTCCCTAGTCACTGGGATTACAGGTGTGAGCCTTGGCCCCTTGCTTGAACAAATTTCTTAATGTGGATCTCCCATGGTTCTGTTTCTCTGGTTGAACCCTGGCTGATACGTCAGCAAGTAAGAAAACCTACAATCCCACTGTGCCATCCAGAGATCACCACTGACATTTTGGTTATTTCCTCACAGTCTTTCATTTCCTGCCTGAATGCTCTGCCAATCTCATTTATGCCACTGTGCATTTTAAACCTTTCCCCACGAGTCCACTTCCTTTCCTACCCTAAGATGATTACTGGTGCAGAGGCAGGTCAGCCACTGTTTCCCCTAGCTTGGACATTTGCAGTACTTCAGCTCTTATAACACACAACACTTGTGCTTTGGCTCTAGTCTAGCAGTCACAGTGCTTCCAGGAGACAGGGCTTTGCCTCAGCTGCCACTGTAGACAGAGGACCCTGCATGTCCTTGGCCGATGCAAAATCCAGACTGTATCCTTGACTCTGAGTGATTCCAGAAGGCCTGGGGCTGGAGAGGCCTGGGGCTCCTGAGAGGCTACTGTCAGTGCTGGAACCCAGCCAAGCCATGCCAGGCCTGCTTTCCTTGTGAATAAAGAAAAACTGTCTAGTCATTGCTATTTGTAATGTCAGTAGTGGGGTCAGGTTGCTGAAGGCCTGGGTACCTCCTGGCCTGGAGAGTAGGGAGTCACCTACCAGCAATAGCCTGTGGCCCCAAGGGTGCTCTGTCAGGTTGGGCTGGGCTTAGGTGGCACTACAGACACTCAGGGTACTTTTAGGGAGGTTGGGCCCTACCTGGCATAGTCCGCTGGACATAGTAGGGAGAGATCTTCATTTTTGTCCCTTATTTTAGTAACTCCTGGGTTTCCCTGAGAAATACAGGGGTGATGGAGGTGTCTATGATGTCCCCATGGATATAAAGGTAAGCTTGTTCTGTTTTGTGGGTGGATTTTCTCTTCTCTTTTTCCTTCTTTCCTTTCCTTTTTTTTTGAGGCAGTACTGGGGGTTGAATCCAGGGCCTCGCGCATGCTAGGCAAGTGCTCTACCACTGAGCTGCACCACCAGCAACTCCTTTTTTTTCCTTTTGAGACAGGGTCTTGCTAAGTTACGCAGGCTGTCTCTGGTCATGAACTTGTGTGATCCTCCGGCTTCAGTCTCTTGAGTTGCTGGAATTACAGGTGTGTGCTGCCACTTTGGCTGTGGGTGGACTTTCTCTTGGGCTGATTATTGAGTAGCTGACAGTGAATGGCTACTTTGGGTAGGATCAAAAACCTCTGGAGAGAGTCAGGTGAGGGGCTGCTTAACAAGTGTGAGCCGCAGTCTCTCCTGGGAAACATGAAAGCCATTAAATGTGCCTTAGGCATAAGGTTGGAAGCGGTGTGTGTTAGTGAGCAGGTATGTCAAGTCCCAAGCCCCCTAAACTCAATGGCTTTTATTGACTCTCTTTCCACCTCCAGAATTAGCACCAGCACTCACTCAGCCTTCTGTTGTGGTAACTGGTACAAGGCATGAAAAAACCATTTTCTCCATGCCACTTATACAACAGAAAAGCGCTGCTGCTGCTGCTGGCCACCCAGTCAGGATTGGGATGACCATCACTCCTTTGATAAACTCTTCAGTTCACTGACAAAGGCCTGTGGGTTAGGCGCAGTGTAGATGCTCCACGTAGCAGAAACCTGTCTTGGTTCTGGGCTCTGAGGTAGTCACAGGTCTGCAGGGGCTGCTTGTTCATCCAGCACTATCCTGGGATCTGTACAAAGAATTGCCTACTGATGCCCAGAGGACATAAGCAATTGAAGCAGACCCATTACATTCATTCACTGAAATAGAGAAGGGAATAAAAAAATCTCCCAGCAAAGAAAAACCTGGGTCCCGACAGATTCACAGCAGCATTCTATCAACCCTTCAAAGAATACTAATACCTATTCTCCTCAAACTATTTCATAAAATAGAAAAGGGGCACTCCCAAACTCATTCTACAAAACTGGGCAAGGACACTTCAAAGAAAGAGAACAATAGACCAATTTCCCTGATGAACATTGATGCAAAAATTCTCAGCAAAATCCTGGGAAACAGAATTCAGCAACACATAAAAAAACCCATACACCATGATCAAGTGGGCTTCATTCCACAGATGCGAGGCTGGTTTAATATATGAAAATCAGTCAATGTAATTCAACACATTAAGAGACTTGCAGACAGAAACCACATGATAATCTCAAGCAATGCTGAGAAGGGCTTTGACAAAGTGTAACACCATTTCATAAAAACCCTGGAGAAGATGGGCGTACTAGGGAAATACCTCAACATCGTAAAGGCCATTCATCACAAACCTATAGCCAATACCATATTAAACAGGGAAAAATTGAAACCATTTCCTCTAAGATCAGGAACAAGACAAAGATATCCACTTCTCTCTTATTCAATATTGTGATCGAAGTCCTAGCAACAGCAATCAGACAAGAGAAAGAGATCAAAGGGCTACAGATAGGCAAAGAAGAGGTCAAATTACCCTTACTTGCAGATGACACGATTCTTCACCTAAAGTACCCCAAAGGTTCCTCTAGAAAACTCTTGGACCTAATTAACTCCTTCAACAAAATAGCAGGATATAAAATTAACACTCAAAAATCAGTAGCCTTCCTTTACACAAATTGTGAACATTAAGAGAAGGAAATTAAGGCAGTAATCCCTTTCACAATAGCTCACCAAAAAATTTAAATATTTAGGAATCAATCTAACCAAAGACCCTGAAGATTTCTACAAGGAAAACTTTAAAACATTAAAGAGAGAAATCGCAGAAGATACTAGAAGATGGAAGGATTGCCCTGTTCATGGATTGGGAGAATCAATATTGTAAAAATGGCTACACTACTAAAAGCAATTTATAGATTTAATACAATTCCCATTAAAATCCCAATGACAGACTTTGCAGAAACAGAAAAAACAATCAAAAAATTCACATGGAAACACAAAAGACCATGTATAGCCAAAACAGTCTTAAGCTGCAAAACTAGTGCAGGTGGGATCACAATACCTGACTTTAAAATATACTACAGGGCTATAGTAGCAAAAACAGGTTGGTAATGGCACAAAAATAAGCTTGAAGACCAGTGGAACAGAATTGAAGATCCAGAGATAGGCCCATGCAACTAGAACCACCTGACCTTTGACAAAGGGGTGAAGGGATGCACAACAGAGAAAAGACAGCCTCTTCAGCAAATGGTGTTGGGAAAATTGGGTATCCATCTGCAGAAAATAGACCCATATCTCTCAATTTGCATGAGAGTCAACTTGAAATGGGTAAGAAATCTCAACATAAAACCAGAAACCTTAAAGCTAATAGAAGATAGGAAACATAACTCCAAAACATAGGCATAAAAAAGTATTTCCTTAACAAGACTTCAAATGTTCAGGAAATGGCACCAAGAATTGACAAACAGGATTACATGAAATTAAAAAGCTTCTGTACAGCAAAGGAAACAACAGAGTTAAGGGAGAGGCCACTGAATGGGAGAAAATCTTCACATCCTACATATGAGACAGAGGACTAATTTCTGGAATTTACAAAGAACTCAAGAAAGAAAATCCCAAGACAACATATAACCCAATACACAAATGGGCAAAGGAAATGAACAGACAATTCTCAAATGAAGAAGTTCATAGGGCTAAGAAGCACATGAAAAAATGCTCAATATCCCTAGCCATTAGGGAAATGTAAATCAAAATAATTCTGAGAGTCTATCTAACTCTAGTAAGAATGGTCAAGATCAACAAAACAACAAATGCTGGCGAGGATGTGGAGAAAAAGGAACCCTGTTATACTGCTGGTGTCAATTACTTCAACCACTCTGGAAATCAATATGGAGATACCTCAGAAAACTAAAAATAGAACTGCCATGCGATCCTACTATACCACTCCTGGGAATATACCCAAAGGGAGACAAGACATCATACCATAGAGGCACTTGCATCTCCATATTTAATGCAGCATTCTTCACAGTTGCAAAGATATGGAACCAGCAAAGAGGCCCATCAACAGAAGAATGGACAAAATAATTGTGGTGCATATATACAATGGAATATTACTTAGCAATAAAAAGAATGAAATAATGTCATCTGCAGCAAAATGGTTGGAACTGGAGAATATCATGTCAATTGAACAAACACATGCTCACAAAGAGAAATACCTTATGTTCTCACTCATATGAGGAATCTATATCTTACTTAAAGGAAGGAAAAAACTATACAGAAGGAGATATATAAAAATGAAAAACTAAACCTAGCTAAGAATGGAAAATATAAGCAGAATAGAAAGAAGAAGGGGGGGAATAGCAAAGGAAAGGGGTTGTGGAAAGTGAGAAGGGAAGGGAAAAGAATGCAAAGGGATAAAGAGGGAGAGGATAATCTCAATGTTGATCTGCCATTCTCCCAAACATGATGTCCTTTTCCAGGGACTGGTCTCTTCTGACTACATGTCCAAAATACGTAAGATGTAGTCTAGCCATCCTTGCTTCCAAGGAGCACTCTGGTTGCACTTCTTTTAGGACAGATCTGTTGGTTCTTTTGGCAGTCCATGGTATATTCAATATTCATCTCCAATATCATAATCCAAAAGCATCAATTCTTTACCTGTCTCCCTTATTCAATGTCCAGCTTTCACAAGCGTATGATGTGACTGAAAATACCATGGCATGAGTCAGGTGTACCTTCGTCTTCAATGTGCCATCTTTACTTTTCAAAACGTTACAGAGGTCTTTTTGCAACAGCTTTTCCCAATGCAATGAATATGTCTTTTGATTTCTTGACTGCTGCTTCCATGAGAGTTGACTATAGAACCAAGTAAAGCAAAATCTTGGAGAACCTCAATCTTTTCTCTATTTATCATGAGGTTGCTTACTGACTCAATTGTAAGGATATCTGTTTTGTTGATGTTGAGGTGCAATCCATCCTGAAGGCTGTGTTCTTTGATCTTCATCAGTAAATGTTTTAAATCCTCTTCACTTTCAGCAAGCAGAGTTGTACTGTCCGCATAACTCAGGTTTTTAATGAGTCTCCCTCCAATCATGCCACATTCTTCTTTATCAAGTCCTGTTTCCAGTCCATGTTCAGCAGAGATTGAAGAGGTATGGTGAAAGGGTACAGCCCTGACACACACCTTCCTTGACTTTAAATCAGGCAGTGTTTGCATGTTCTGTTTAAATGACTGTCTCCTGGTTTGTGTACGGATTCCTCATGAGTATAATTAAAGCGCTCTGGTATTCCCATTTTTTGCAGTGTTATCGATAATTTATTATGACCCACACAGTCAAATTCTTTTTCATAGTTGATAAAACATAGACCGACATCTTGATGGTTAATTTTGTGTCTACTTGACTGAGCCAGAGTGGCTAGATAGCTGGTTAAACTTTATTTCTGGGTGTATCTAGGAAGAGTTAGCATTTGTACTGGTAGAATGAGTAAAGCGGATCTACTCTTACCAATGTGGGGGCATTATCCAATCTCTTGAGGGCCTCAACATAACACAAAGGAGGAAGGCTGAATTAAATTTAGCTGACTTCTTGAGTGGCAAATCAATCTCTTGCCTATAAAGCTGCTGGTTTTTAGGCCTTTGGGCTGAGTCTATAATCTGTGCCACCAGAGTTCCTGGGTCTCCAGCTTGTCAATGGCAGACCATGGGACTTCTTAGCCTCTATAATCAGAAGAGCCAATACCTTATAAATGTTAAATAAAATTTACCGAAGGTCACTGGTTTGGACTAAGCTTTTACACTAGACTCATTGGATCTAATCAAAATGGAGTCACTTGTGCTGAAGTTCCATGTCAGCAAGCCAAAAGCCAAAACTAAGTTGTTTATCTGACCTTCAGAGAAATCAGGAGAGATAAAAGCCAAATCTATAAACAGGCCAGTTTCAGTCAGCATAAAGAAGTCCCATCTGTTTTAACCTTTATAAGAAAAGTAACTGAAACAAGCAATATGCTTTTTATTTTCTGTTATAAAAACAACCTCTTAGGGATTAGAGGTGTAGCTCAGTGCTAGAGTGTGTGCTTGGCATGGACAAGACTCTGGCTTCAATTCCGAGCACCAAAAGGGGGGAAAAAATAAACAGAATGAGATGCTGCAGGATTTCAGAATTATAAATAAAGTCAATTAAAATGTTTTTCTTTGAGACAGAGTCTCACTGTGTAGCACAGGCTGGCCTGGAACTCGCTATACAGACCAGCCTGGCTTTGAACTCACCTCGATCCTTCTGCCTCAGTTTCCCGAGTGCTGGGATTACAGGGGTATACCATTATGTCTGGTTTCAATTAAGATCTTTCTATGGAATTTGCTGTTTTGTCTTTTCACATAATAAATCTCTTCCTGCTTATTTACACATCTTCTAATGGTTCTCTTTCTCTTGAGAACCCTGACAATGTAGGCTAGAAACAGTGGATGAGGTTTTTTTGTTGGCTTTCTTCCCTATGTCCACCTCATCTCAACAGTATAGAGCTCTACCCAGGTATAGCCAGCCACTCACTCAAAAGTTCCTTTAGTAGCCAGGCGTCTGGCACATGGCTATAATCCCAGCGACTCAGGAGGCTGAGGCAAGAGGATCAAGAGTGTGAGGCCAATGCCTGGGCATGGTGGCGCACGCCTGTAATCCCAGCAACTTGGAGGTGGAAGCAGGAGGACTGCAAAGTTCAAGGACAGCCTGTGTAACTTAGTGAGACCCTGTCTCAAAACAAAAAGTGAAAAATGGACTAAGGGTGCAGCTCAGTGTTAGAGAACTTGCATAGCAAGTGTGAGACCTTGAGTTCAATCCCCTAGTACAGGAAAAAGAATTTGAGGCCAGAGGCAGCCTGTATAACAAAGTGAGATCTTGTCTCAAGATAAAAAGTAAAAAATGGGCTAGAGGTGCAGCTCAGTCCTAGAGTACACAAAGTATGTACGAGGCCCTAGGTTCAACCTTGGAGTACTAGAAAACAAAAATGAAACAAAACCCAAATGTTCCTTTCTTTTTCTTTTCTTTTTTCTCAGTACTCAGGGCCTCGTGCAAAACAGGCAAGTGCTGCACCACTGAGCTGCACTGCCAGCCCCTTTTTTATTTTTTACTTTGAGACATGGTCTCACTGAGTTGTGCAGGCTGACTCTGGCCTTGAACTTTGAGTTGCTGGGACTATAAGCATGTGGCATGGTGGTTGGATTTTACTTCTACAAATTAAATAAAAACACAATTAAATTTTAATAGGTGCTAAAACTTGATTTTGAAGTTTTATTAAAAAAATATATTTGCAAACATATAAAATTTAGGATGAAAAATGCTCATTTCAAAACATGTGATAACTTAATATTTGCAAACATACACAGATGGTATAAAATTCATACCATTAAAAATGCTAATGATGTGGTATTATGCTCATGGAACAAAACCTTGCTGTCATTCCAGAGCTTTTCATTTCCACATTTCAGAGAGCTGATAATCGGGTACAATGAAAGTCGTGAGAGCCATATGGCCAAATCAGTAACACAGAATAAAAGACCATTTAGAACACATTTTAAAAACATGTTTCCTAAGGATTCACAAAGATAAACAGGAAACATATTTGCATTTTTCCCACTTGAAAGTGATTGATATTGCATCCTAGCATTTTAAAGATAGATGTCAAATCCAGATCTGAATGAAACATTGCACACATTTCACCTGCTGAAATTTGCTGAAAAACAGGTTTCTTGAGGCCTTGACCCATACGTGGCAACACACCTTTTAAAAAGCCTAGTGTAAGTTGCTTTGGTCTGCTCAGACCTTAATATCTTAGAGACTGGAAAGCACAGAGCACTATGGGTTCTGAACACAACTGAAGAAAACCCAAGGTGGGCAAGAAAAAAACACAGGCTCCACAGCACATGTGCAGCGAGGAGGCGGGACCTGGGCCTGTGAGACCTCAGTCTTCCTCACTAGGCAGGTAAAGCCCACTTGTGCCTATTCCACTTCTCATTCCTTTCCAAGTTACAGTATGATGGCTGATTTTGTTTTGAAGAAGTTAGGCACCTTCAATTTCATGTTGCATTATTAGTAATACAATGGCAATTATGGCCTCTACTACCAAAATGAGAAAATTTCACACTATATTCTTTGGGGGAGGAAAGTAACAAAGCTGCATGGTTAAAAATACTCTCCAGGAGCGGATTCAATGCAGTTTATGATTTCCACAAGAAAATATAGGCCAGAAATAGAACAAATGGTTGGACATGCAAAATCTGGTTGCACATTTGCTAAACTAGGCCTGTGCATCCTCCTGTAGAGAAGGGCTCAAGATCCTGACTTGGGTTCTGAATAAAACATCACTCTTTCCAAGGTGAGCTGTGGACAATCCATATGTAGGCTGCATGAAGTGCTTCTTGTGACACTGAGGGTCACTTGAAAACTTGGGATTCAAAGCCAAGCAGACCAACTTTCACACCTCACAAAATCTGTGGGATACGCATAACAGAGAGGAACAGGTGGATCTGCAAGGTCTGGGGGTGGGGGACGTGTATGTCCATTCAAAGACATCACATTACTACAATAGAAAGAGCAGGGTCACCACCAGTGGGTACTGGTGACATCCAGACATGCCATACACCAAACTCTGCGTTTTTGCATTCACAGCCTACACCTGAACTGTAGGGGTGAGGAGGGGAGGTGAGGTTGGTCCACAGACAGACAGAGTGGTCTACATGCAGGTCTCCTGGGATCCTATGAAACCTAGCAAGAAGAGTCTCCACCTTGGTGTCTGTTTCAGTTTAACTAAGGTTCCAGTAAAGATACTTACTGTACATGTAAATATGCAACCTAAGCTAGCTTGAGATTCTGAATAGTGAGCCTGAATGAAGAATAAGGCAACCAAATTGTGATTTTCAGGCTAGGGTCATCCAACTACAACTATCCAGGCTTGGCCTACCTCTCTGGGGGTTCATTCTAGACTGATCTTCCTAGTAATCATAACTATGAACTTCTGGCTGCTGAATTTTAAGTAAATGCTTTGAATATGTATATTTGGGAGTTGAAACAGGTTTACCTTTTTCAAGACTCCATCACTAGGGCACTTAAAAGTTTACTTTCATAGTAAGGAAGCCTTATCACATATTCTCTTCCCCTGTATACTATACTCATTCCTAGAATTCAAGGATAAAAATTAACAGATTTGATTACAGACCCTCCTTAGGATATTCTCCTTACTCTCTCATAATATTATACGTACTTGAAAGCATCATTTAAATTCAAGTATCTATTACAAAAGGAATCCCTTGATTCATTTGTTTATTGAAGTCCACTGAGACTATACTTGGGGAGTGATCAAACCTACTGGTGCATTCATTCTATGAGAAAAGCCATGAACCTGCTTGGACACCATCTCTTGGTGTCAGCGACACTCCTTATCTCACTATAACTTTATCTTTCCTCGATGACACATGAGTAATTCATTTTTGGTTGTTGAATTTATATGCTATCTTTAAAAACAAACTATTCCTAATTGAGTATGAAAATGTATAAGCTTCCCTGAATTCTGCACAATTCACACATAAGTTGATAGACAACAGAAGATACTAAATCGAGAAGCAGAAACACTGTCCAGGAAGCATGAACATAAGCCAATCAAAGTACTCTTTATGTTAAAAAACTAAGACCAAACTAAAACAAGTATGCAATTCATAAGTAGTTTTTCTAAAATTTCAGATAGAAACAAATCTATGGACTTATGATTGAGTTACCATTAAAGCTTAAACGACTGTTCCCAAGGAACCATCACATCTGTCAGCATTATTCACAGCTAATCCTTATGCTAGCTGGTTGAGCCACATGGGTTTTTACCCATCATTAAATAGTGCTCAGAAAAGTAAGCAGTGCATCTTAATTGGTTAAATACTACAAAATGACCTGTATCATAGAAAAGAAGATATTTTCATTCAAAGAATATCTTAAAATTACTATTGCTGAAATAAATCAAATTCTACATTAAAATATTACTAAACACCATTACATGCCATAAAAGAATAAATAGAAATCATGGCAGATCAATAGCAGCATAACAAAGCATCTTTACATATTTTCACACTTTGGGCTGGAAAATACTCACAGCCTAGGAATACATTGGCAAAGTTCTGAATCTCATATTTTCTTTTTAAATCCATATTCTACAACAAAGTAAGGGCAATGTGAATAACAGCTCCCTTTTCTGCATAGCTTTAAAACTGTTCTCAGTACATTTGAAGAATGGAACCGGAAATGGCTTTGTCAGATTGGTCCACTTGTCCTTTTGTCAAAGGATAAAGGAAAACAATCAACAATGACTTCTAACTTTGTTTAGACAGAAAAGGAAAGTAAGGCTGTTTCACACACAAACTTAACATTTTCAAAACTACTGGAAAATTTAACTTAAAACAGAGACTTGTGGTAGGATTTGGGCATTCCCAGCCCCAGCCTCTGCTTCAAAGGTGTGACATGCCTCCTCCCATATCACCACAAAGCCTGGTAGGGCCCTATTTAAACAGCAATGCTGCATTGGAGCCTGCAACATGGCTTAAAAACAAAACAGCGAATAATTTCAGAACTTTTAAGGCCCAAATGGGGGTTCACATATAAAATATTCTTCCCTTGAACAAACAACTCCTAATTCAACTTAAACTCTGATCCTTAAAACTTGAAGCTACTTTGTGGAGCTGACTTTTGCTCAGTTCAGAACTTGACTCTCTGCCTAATGCCCAAGTTTTTAGGGGGCAGGAGTTGAGGGGGGAGGGTGTGGGCTAGGTTGCACTCTGCTGCAAGCAAGGCTGGTGGCTGCTCCTTCCTAAGTCCTTGAAAGTGAAAAAGCAAGCTAAAAATCAGACTCCTTATTTGCTTACAGCTGATGAAAACACCCACATAACTTAACACAATGGTCTTTTTTTGTTTCTGTTTTTGTCAAAACAAATATCTGCTGGTGATGCTTCACAGTGAAACCTCCATTATCACTGAGAATGTCACTTGGAAAACATTCTTAAGGAATGAGTCTCTTTCTCATAGGCTCAATTACAGGATTCTCAAAACCCAATGTTCTATTTAGAAAGAAGTTTCCATGATGAAGCCTACTTGTTCTTGAGGTTGACCCTCTGCCTTCAGATTTATTCCACTCCAGTCATAGGTTGTGGTTGTCTTTGTTCTTGGTTAGAACCTGCAAGTAAACTTCATGAAGTGTACTGAGGAAGTTGGAATCATTCTGGAAGAGATGGTAAAAGTAAAAACATGTAAGGTCACATTTACTTCCTCAGAACTTAACTTCCTTGATAATAGCTTCAGAAAAAAATTGTGTTTAGTATAATCAATTACTAATTACCTGAATAACCATGCCACTTAGTGATAACTATGATTAATATCTTGGAATTTTCTCAGTTATTACTCTAAGAGGAGTAATGCTTGGGAAGACAGAAACATTACTGTCGGCTAGTCTTCTGAATTTATATGTAGAACTTACAAGCTTTGTTTTCCTTTATTAAACAATAAAAAATTAAAGACTAAACTGGTCTCCTACATACCTTTATTAGATGTATCAATGTATCCTGGAGCTGAGATTTGCTGAGAATAATGGAAGGCTTTCTCTGATTTTCTGGTGTTCCAACAGTGAGGGGAGAGGGAGAGCCTGCTATCCTCTCAAGGTCTGTGGACCTTGGAACTGTCTGCTGGAACACACTCGGGGACAGCAGGACTGAGGATACTGCTGTGGTCGTTGCAGTAACCAGTGGAGGGCCTGCAACCTGAAGGAGAACAATGGTCATTTGGCACTGAAATACAGAAGACAGAGCAAGGCACCGAGTAGAAGAAATCTGATAACAGGCATTAGCAGTATGAGGCTGGAACACAGAGCAAAGTCAAATATTAACTCTTTTATTCCGTTTTCTTTTGTAGTGTCAAGGACTGAACCTAGACCTTGGGCATGCTGGGCATGGGCTCTACTACTAATTACATCCCCAGCTCCCAAACCCTAACTCTTTTGGGTTCAGGTGAACATTCAGTAGAAGCATTTGAACATTTAAAATCTGGTTATGAAGCTCCTGTTGGCTAAAGGATGAAGAGTCCACTTATAGAAGAATGTCCCAGAGTCATATAGGAAGCCACCTACAATTACAGAAGGTGATCATGAGAAATACCAGCACTGTGATAACAGTAAGATCAATGCTATGATAAAAATGTAACATTTCTTTGGGGATGAAGCTGAGGAAATGAGTGAATGAGGAAGCTTTCTGGGGTGATGAAAATGTTACCTATTTTGATTGGGTTGTTGGTTACCGAGACATATTATATACATGTGTCAAAACTCATACAAAATCTGCATTTTACTAGATGTAAATTATAATAGAAAGACTTAAAAAATGTAGTTATGGGCCAGGGATGTAGCTCAGTGGTAGAGTATTTGCCTAGTGTGCACAGGGCCCTGGGTTAGACCCTAAGCGATGTAAAACAAAACAAAACAAAAACCAAACAAAAAACCCCCCAACAAAAAGATCCTCAAGCCCCTCATTACATAAAGACAAAATTCCTTTAAAAGTACATTAAACCAGTATTTTAAATAATTTTCACATTTGATACAATCAATAGAGATCTACATTTATTTTTTGGGTGCTGGAAATTGATCCCAGAGCCTTGAGCATGCGAAGCACATGCTATACTACTGACCTATGGGAGAAGGGCCTGGCAATCCACTCCCAAAGCAATCCCGAAACAGTCTGCCATTGAAAACCCTATGAGGGTCGCTATGAGTCGGATACTGACTTGATGGCACCTAACAACAACAACAACACTACTGACCTATCCCAATAACCCCTCTCTTGCTCTTATCTGTTGCTTCCTCATTTACAAATAGCAAAGAGCTTATCACAGTTTAATGGCTATGGTTTCAAAAGCAGGCTGAGAGCTCCTGCTGATCATCAAAAAGCAGGACAAGCTAACCAAGGGCAGGTGGAAGCTGGCTTTAATTTAAATTCTGAGACTCAAGAAGTGTACAGGCTCAAAGATGTATGGGATTGGGACATGAAAAGAACAGAAAAAAGAATGTCTATTTTGAGGTTGGTGGGTAATGAGGAGTGGGGAAAATACATATTGAAAATGAGGCCAGCAAGGATAAACAAGGGCCAAAGCATGAAGGTCTGGGAGTCTTTGTCATCAGAGCAATAGGAAATGAGACAGTTGTGGCAGGATAAGGGCTTTGTCCCTTGAGAAATCATGGCTCTTCCAGGACAATATATATTTCCTACTTAAAGAAACTGGGCTGATATACTGTGAGCTGTCACTCACTCACAAATGATGAATGAGGGCCTATCCCATGGCTGACCTGTGCTCTATATACGGTCAGGGAAGATATCAGAGATGACTCGAAGCCTACAGAGGCCACAGCGAAGAAGTCTGCCTGGGGAGCAGAATGGCCTAGCCCAGGAGGGTGAATCTAAGATGGGCTTGAAAGCTAAAACTTTTTACTAAGGTTGGGATAGTTTACATCACACCCAGCAAAATTTAAAAGCACTTAATGTATTCTTCAGAAAAAGGGAGTCCTGCTAGGCATGGTGACCCACACCTGTAATTCCAGCACTCTGGAAGCAGAGGCAGTTAACATCAAGAGTCCCAAGCCAGTCTGTGCTACATGGTAAGATCCTGTCTTAAAACCCTCCCTCCCCATCAAAAAAAAAAAAAAAAAAAAAAAAAAAAAAAAAAAAAAAAAAAAAAAAAAAAAAAAAAAAAAAAAAAAAAAAAAAAAGAAAGAAAGAAAGAAAGAAAGAAAGAAAGAAAGGGGGAATCCTTACCGAGATGGCACTGGGTAACACCTTAGGCTGGGCAAATACTTCTGGATCCTGGTTTTGCTGCATAGACTGAAATGTTTAATAAGAAAAGATGAACAGATATACCAAATTTCAATTAGTTACTGGTAAAAAACCTAGGTTCGCAATATGGAGTGGTGCAGACATTAATCAGTTCCTACACTGCTCAAGAAAGAGGCTGACAAAACCTGTGACAATGTAACCAGTGTGACTCAACCCTACAATGAGAACTTCAGATAGCTGCCCCTCTGGAGTTCCCCTGAGAAAAGATGTGCAGGTAGTCTTTAAAGTGTTTCTACAGAAAAAAATGAAGCCTGAGCTGGGGACAGCCCAGGCCTATTTATACTGCTGAGTGTGTGGAGATGAGACACCTGGCAGGGGATGCCTTTGTCCCTACTTTGTGCTAGGGATCAAATCTGGAGCTGTATATGTGATAGGCAAGGGCTTTACCACTGAGCTACATGTCCAGACCCTGCCTGATGCTTCTTGATAAGATTATTTAAACTTGGGCAGGTGGCACTAAATAGTCTTCATTCTGAGTCATATTTCCAAACGCTTGATTTTGTCTTAACTCATTGAAGAGAAAGAAGAGGAAAAATATTATTTATTTATTAATTTAATTCAATTTAGTTTTGAAGACAGGGTCTCACTATGTAGCCTAGGTTGTTCTTGAGTGCCTGTTGAAAAAGAACTACTTATTTTAGAGTAAATACAAGAAAACTCAATAAAGCCCCAAGTCCTAAAGGTAGCTATTGCTATGTAAATAAAAATGTACATGTATATAAATGATCCCTGCTAGGAGGCAGAATCTGGAGAGGACAGGGTTCAGGACTGGCAGTAAAGCTTCCTGAGGAACTAGGAACATGGCAGTAGGTATACTTCAGGGTATGACATCTATCTGTTGAATAGAATGTTCTCCCCTTTTTATACTATAGGAAACTTCAGCAGAAATGGCAAGAGAATAACAATGTAATGATGGAACCAGGATACTAAGTTTCTTCTTTCTAGGCAGGATTTCAAAGGAATGGAATAAAATATCCCATTAACTAAGAAATAATACACAATCATTACCATGGGCTCATCTATACAATATTATTTGGTGAAATGTTATGATTGGGGATTATTATTATTATCATCATCAAAAGGCATGAGACCAAAATCCTGAAAGGTAACCCAAACTGTTCTAGAGTTGCAAGTTGGCCAGGCACAGTGGTACATGACTATAGTCCCAGCAGTTTGGGAGGTGGAGACAGGAGGATTGCAAATTTGAGGCCAGAGGCAGTCTGCATAACTTGGCAAGATCCTGTTTTAAGATAAAAAATAAAAAATGGGCTGAGGGGAGTAGAGCACTTACAAAGTATGCATGAGGCCCTGGGTTCAACCCCCAGGTACCACCAAAAAACAACAACAAAAAAATAAAAATGGGTACAAAAGAGTAGCAGGTTTACTCTCCACTCGGTTCTGTGATTTTGTATAAGCCCTCGGAACTCTGAGTTGATTTTCTTTCTCATTCTTTTTTTTTTTTTTTTTTTTTTTAAGATTTAAATTTTGAGATAGGGTCTTGCTATGTAGTCCAGGCTGGCTTTGAATTCAAAATCCTCCTGCCTCAGCTTCTGAGTGCTGGGAGTACAGGTGTGCGCTACCATGCCTGGCTGATTTTCTCGTTTGTTAACTCATCATCTTTATAAATTACTATGAGGGACAAATCTTTCTTCTTTTTTTTTTTCTTTCTTTCTTTTTTTTCTTTTTTCGGTACTGGGGGTTGAACCCAGGGCCTCGCACTTGCATTCTCTGCAAGTGCTGGACCACTGAGCTGCACCCCCGCCCATTTTTTTTTTTTTTTAACTTTTTGTGACAGGGTCTCCTTAAGTTACGCAGACTGCCTCTAGTCTCGAACTTGCCATCCTCCCGCCTCCTCCTCCCAAGCCACTGGGATTACAGGCGTGCGCCACCATGCCTGGCAACAAATCTCTTCTTAACCATCTATACTCATCTACCACTAAGGCCCACTGATCAGATGTCTTAACAAATCCATCCATCTATATCCCTCAATTCAGGCCTCCCGCCAGTTGAAGGCTGGGTGACTGTCACAGCACCCTCTTTTCTGGGTGGTCCTACTCCTGTACTCGTTTCCCAGAAGGCTACTCTTCATTTAGAACCCTTCAAAGACTTCCGACAGCTCTGAAAACAAAACTTGGAACTCTTTTAAGACTTAACACAATCGACAGACTTTCTTACCTCCCAATACTGGCTCCCTTAACTGACTTTCCACAGCAAATCCAGTCACAGAATACACATGTGCACGCGTGTGAGTGGTGTTGAGAACCAAACCCAGAGCCTTGTGTATGTTAGGCAAGTGCTCTACTAGTAAGCTACATCATTTGCCTTCACACTATTGTTTCTGAAGTTCACCAAATCCGTTCTCATCTCCACTAGGAGATGAGAACATGCACATGCTATTCTCCCTGCTTCAAATACTATTCCTGGCTCTACAAAAGGTCTGGTTAACTTCTGAGTCTTCACATTGCAGCTTTATTTCATCTCAGATCACCAGATCTGGGACACTACTGGGGTACCTCATACAAGCTGGGCACTTGATGAGAGTACTGAAGAAGGTAGGAATGGACCTAGGCTTGAAATTATTTGCACCTATAGTCCTGAGACAAATGAAGACTCCTAGAACTGTCAGGCAAAAACAAAGAATCCTAAAATGTGTACCTGGATAAGAAAATATAAATATCCTTTCTTAGTTTTTATCAGTTGAAATAATTTTGGGATGCAGAATTGAGCTACAGCACTATTTACCAGTTAGAACTAGTTCATATATAACTGTTTACCACTTTGCCTCCTAACCCATGATATACTTTATTATTATTATTATTGTTATTTTATTTATTTATTTTTTTTGAGACAAAGTCTCAGTACATAGCCCAGACTGGCCTTGAACTCCAGATCCTCTAGCTCTTGAGTGCTGGGATTAGAGGACAGCACCACCATACCTGGCTCTGATATACTTTAAGCATATAACCTTTTAAACCTGAAGCCGGGCATGGTGGTACTTGGGAGGCAGAAGCAGGAGGACTGTTGCAAGTTTGAGGCCAGCCTCAAACATAGCAAGTTCCAAGCCAGCCAGGGCTACACAGTGAGACCTTGTCTCAAAAAACCCCAAAGCCAAAACCACTCCTGTACCCCGCAAAAAACCCTATCCTTTCTCATGTCAGTCAGATCTGTGGTCTTTGTAGTTTCATCCCACCCATACCCTCCTGCTGCTGACACTACCTGAAGGGGAGCAAGTACCATGTTGCTCAGGGAGGCTGAGGCGGCTGCTCTTCCTGCTGCTGTCTTACATGGAGGCTCTATGAAGCTCTCAGGTGTGGCCAGTTGTCCGGCTGCTGGAGGAAAGCTGGGTGCCATTGCACCTTTCCCAAGTGGCTGTGTCTGTATTTGGTCATGCTGTGGGGTCAACCTGAGTTTCTGGAGAAGACCAACGCTTGGGAGGGTAGGGCCAGCTGCGTTTGTCATGCTCAGTGAGGTTCTGAAGGGGCTCTGGCTGGCAATCAGACTGGTGTGGCTTAGCTCAGGGACTGGCTGGTTCAAGAGTGGAGACCTCTGTCTAGGTGCCGTCTTCAATCCCTGCATCACGGCACTGCTTCGAGGTAAGCTGGGGGGAACCTGTGCAGTAGGAGCTTCGACTGGCAGAGTGGGACTGAGAACGGGGCTCAACGGGATTGTATAGCTTGGGGCGTGCTTTTCACTGGACTGTGTGATGGAGGCTGGAGTGATTAGCACCGGTGTGGTGGCTTCAGAGGGGACTGTGTGGTGAGCAGCTGAATGGACCCCCAAGTTTTCTGACTGAGGGGCTCCTCCAGACTGCTCAAAGGGAAATGAGAGGAATGAGTTGGGCTCTTTCTGGGATGCATCCCCTGGCAATTTCTCCACGTCTTCTGAATCCAGACTCACAACTGCTGGCTGTTCCTTTGGCAAAGAGGTTCCAAATAACTCTTCCACTGTCAGATGTTTGTGTCCAGCTGGAGCCGACTGAAAAACAAATGAAGCCACTCAATGAATGAGTTCTCTGGAAACCAAACTTCTTTCTTATCAACCAAAACAGTTTGCAGAAGCAAGGACAGATGGAGTCTGAAAGCAAGGAATGAACCAAACTACAGGTGATTAAGACCAAGGTGTCTCTAGTCTTCCCAGGTTGGTGAGAGGAATCTGTATTAACAATAAAATTCAAGCTTTTGGGACTCTAGGTAAAAGTGTTGGAATCTAGCTTTCTCTCTTGGCAAATGGATATAATGTAAATGGGCAATTACCTCACCACAAAGCTAACAGTGCCTAACTGCCCCACGCCAGTACACACGTAGGGAAATTATATTAGAAAGGATAGAATAACCAAATTCTGATCAATAGTTTTTTTTTTTTTTTTAAACTGTTCTTGGTACAAAGTGAGCACTATACCTCGGAGAACGAGTCCTAAATACCAGAAAATAAATTTAACAGTTTAATAGCAGGCCTCTTCTCCTCCCTACCTTCAAGTTACAGAATCCTTAAGAAAAAGCAAAGCATTTAAATCTGAAGATTGGCTTATCAACACCATTGCAACTATTCAAAGGAAAAATATTCATGCTTTCCACTTGTGAGCTTTTCTGCACCTTCAAGCAGTACTGCTGTATTTACAATTCATTTCTTGGGTACTCACAGGATGCCAGGTCCTGTTAACTTGAACCCAAAGGACATAAGCAGGGAGTAACAACACAAGTCCCTATACAGTTTCATTCTAGTGAAAGACATACTTAAGTACTTTGAAAACACCAGCGGCCTCAATTTATGGTTTTAGTCTTAAAATGTGTGATTTATTTAGTTGTTCAAATAAATGTTTATATTGAAAAAATTAATTCACTGAGACACACTATTTTCAGGGCTTCAGAATATCTGTTAAGGACCTGTAGCACTTGAAGTGATAGTACTATGTGTGGTATGATCTTATTTCTACAGGAAATCAAGTTTCCCCAGTGTTTTTCAGATAAGTGTTTGTTTCATCCATTTGACAAATTATTTACTGAGTTTAGCAGGTGCCAGGCACCGTGCTGTGATTCTGAGGTGGGAAAAGAGGTAAAGACAACTGGTAACATGGGTTCTCCTAGGACAGGGCTACAGGGCCCTATGGGAGGGTAGGAGGCACCGTGAAAAAGGTGCTTAAACTGAGAGGAGATGAAAGGAGCGGGGTGGAGAGGTTGAGTGGGAAGAGGGGTAGAGAAAGAGAAACACTGCTCAGACTTCAGTTTATCTGAGACACACTGGAGATCTGGACTTTATCTACTGGGCAATGAGGTCAAGTTCAGGGAGCGAGCCTTTCTACTTCATATTGTAGGTTGTGTAGTTTGGTGGCCCCATAAAGGATGGACTGGAAGGGTTAGATTGAGTAGTCTGGATTAAGCTCCCAGCAGAGATGAGTAGAAGACAGGAGTTAGAATGGCAGGAATCAGTGGCTGGCCAGCCAGCAAAGTGGAGTAAAGAGGATACCTGGCTATCTGGGGCTTATGTGGTGGAGCTACTGCCTGGGCAGGCAAGCCAGGAAAGGCCTCAGGTGGAATGAAGGAGTAAGCTGAGGTGAACCACGAACATACCTGAGGCCTCTGTGGGGCATATGGAACCTAAAGCTACTGATTTGGAAGTTATTAAAAACACAAAAATGGTATTGTAATTCCAGGGAGGAAAGGCATTCCATTCTCTTAGGAGACTCTGCTTGCTGAAAGTGAAGAGGAACTAAAACATTTACTGTTGAAGATCAAGGAACACAGCCTTTTGTATACACTGCACCTCAACATCCAGAAAACAAAAATCCTTATAACTGGGTCAGTATGCAACTTCATGATGAACAGAAAAAAAATTGAGGTTGTCCAAGATTTTGCCTTACTTGGTTCTACAATTAACACCCATGAAAGTAGCAGTCAAGAAAGCAAAACACGCATTGCATTAGGATAAGCTGCTGCAAAAGACCTCTTTAAAGTGTTGAAAAGTAAAGATGTCATATTGAAGATGAAGGTGTGCCTGACTCATGCCATGCTATTTTCAGTCACACCATATGGTTGTGAAAGCTGAACACTGAATAAGGGAGACAGGAAAGAATTCTTTTGAATTATGGCGCTGGAGTCCAATACTGAATATACCATAGACTGCCAAAAGAACCAACAAATCTGTCCTAGAAGAGGTACAACTAGAGTGTTCCTTGAAAGTATGGCTGGACTGTACCTTATGTACTTTGGACATGTTGTCAGGAGGGACCAATCCCTGAAGAAGGACATCACATTTGAGAGAGTGGCAGGTCAACAAAAAAAAAAGAGGACCCTCAACTAGATGGATTGACGCAGTGTCTAGAACAACGGGCCAGAATTGGGGAGTGTTTCATTCTGTTGTACATAGGGTTGCTTGATTTGGACCTGACCAGACAGCACCTAACAACAACTCTGTAGCAGAGTGTATGATATCTGTAATCCTAGCATTTGGGAAGCTAAGGCAAGAGGACTGTGAGTTGAAGGACAGCCTGGCTACACAGCAAGATCCTGTCTCAAAAAGGAAACAAAATAAAAAACTGAAACAAATACATATACCTACTTTAAAAAACAGAGCATATTGGGGCTATTTTGCAGAAATTTTAGGGCCTTTTCAGATAATGTTATAAGAAAAAGAGTGATCAGACAACAGGACATGGAAACATTTCATGATAAAAAACACCCAAGGCTTGAGTATATGAAGCAAAGATCAGAGAAGGAAAATTGTCCCAAAGGAATTTTAATAAATGAACTGTGAAACTAAAGTGGAATTTAATACTATGAAGTTTTGACAGCATAGTTTGCTCCTCAGCACTAGATGGCAGTGTTATCAAATGAATTCAGTGTCCACGTGTAAGGGCAGACTATGGATTTGGACTAATTCTAGTAAATCAAATGGCTTCTGACAATATCCAAAGTCTCAATATTTTATAATTTTTAAATTTTGCCACAAAAAATGGAATTTTACTTTATTTTTTGAGACAGGGTCTTGCTATGTAACCCAGGTTGGTCTTGCACTCGTGATCCTGCTGTCTCAGCCTAAACCATGCTTGCTTGGATTGTTGGCATGTTCCACCATGCCTGGCAAAAATGGAATTTTAAAAGTATGCGAGAACTACAGGAATAACAACACCAGCACTATGTGAATTAGAGGGTACATCCTCCTGAGTACCCACTTGAATTCTGAATGTCCAGAGGTCCATCACTGGTGCTATAGCTTAAAGGCTGAGTATCTATGGCTTATCACACTCATCTTTCATTGTTCACAGGTCAGTACTTTATAATTCCTAAAGCACTTTTTTTCTGGTCCATTGCTTCCTTTAAGTTTCACTGTAACTCGGTGAATTAGGCAGTGTAAGAATCCTTAACCTCAACCCAGGAGTGGTGCCACATACCCCTATAATCCCAGCACTTGGGAGGCCAAGGCAGGAGGATCTACAGGAGTTTGATGCCAGCCTGGTCTACACAGTGAGATCTTGTCTCAAAAAGAAAACAAAACAAAAAACAACAAAACAAAATAGGAAGTGACAGGCCCACTGAATTCCTGGCTGATAAAAGTAGAATAAACAAAAAAGGAATCTACGAACCTGGCTGTCCTATGAGTGTACACATATATATTTGTACATGTATGTATATATATGTATATATATGTAAATTTATATACATAAATATGTATTTGTGTGTGTGTTTTATTTTTGTTTTTTTGAGGCAGGATCTCACTATGTAGCACAGGCTGGCCTCAAACTCACAATACTACCTGTTTCAGCCTCCCAAATGCTGGGTAAACATGTATTTAAAAAATTAAATTTGAGCCTGGCACAGTGGTGCATGCCTGTAATCCCAGCGGCTTGGGAGGCAGAGACAAGAGGATCGCTAGTTTGAGACCAGAGGCAGTCTGCATAACTTAGCGAGACCCTGTCTCAAAAAGTAAAAAATGGACTGGAGGCACAGCTCAGTGGTCCAGCACTTGCAGCATGTAAGGGTGAGGCCTTGGGTTCAACCCCTAGTACCACAAAAAAAGAAAAAAAAAATTGTAATAAGATTTTTATAATAGGAAAGAATTTAATATATGTCTGATCTTCAGGATCCAAAATCCAAATATAATAGAAAATGGAGCATGGGAATGCATGTAGTATATAAAATCAATTATCATCAAAATACTCCAATATAACTATGGAGACACTGTTGATGACACATTAAGATGGAAAAGGATACAGTCTCTCTGGAAAACAGTTTGGAAGTTTCTTATTAAATGAAAACATGCAATTCCTAAGTGACCCATTGTTTGGACTTTTTGACATTTAGTCTAGAGAAATGGAAATTTGTATTTACATAAAAACCTGTAAATGGAGGAGAAGAAAGGTAGGATGGATAAAGGCAAGATGGAATGATCAGTGCACGTTGTATACATGTGTTAAAATATCACACTGAACTACATTAATATATGTAATTAATACATGTTAATTAAGAAAATCTTGTACACAAATATTCTCAGAAGGTTTATCCGTAATAGCCAAAAAGTTGAAAACAAGTCAAATATTCTGCAATAGATGAATGGTCAAACAATGGTTTAAGTAATTTTGGTACAGGTTAAGCATCCCTGGGGGGCTGAGGTTTAGCTCAGTCGGTAGGCTGTACTGAGGCCCTCGGTTTGATCCCTGGCACCATAAAAACGGGAGAAGGACGTGATAATCCACTCCCAAAGCAACCCTGAAAAACAATCAGCCATTGAAAACCCTATGAGGGTTGCTGAGTCAGACCTGACTCAGTGGTACCTAAGAACAACAAAGCATCCCTAATCCAAAAATCCAAAATCTAAAATGCTCCAAAATCCAAAACATTTCACATATGACCTCCTGATGTATCACAGTCAAAACAGAGGCACAGAAAAAGTACTGTATAAAATTACATTCATTCTATGTGTACAAAGTATATACAAAACATAAATGAATTTCTGGTTTAGATTTGGATTCCCTTCTCAAGACATCTCATCATATATATGCAAACATTCCCAAATCTGAAGAAATCTAAAATCTGAAACACATCTGGTCTCAAGTGTTTCTGTTAAAGGGTACTCAATCTGTATTCTACACCATATAGTTCTATTTAGTGATGAAAGGGAACAAATTTGGGCTGGGGATGTAGCTCAGTAGTACAGCACTTGCCTTGTGTGTGTGAGGCTCTGGGTTTAATCTCTAACATCAGTGGGTTAAAAAAAGGGGAAACAGACTTGACACCCATGATAACTTCAGTGAATCTCTAGGAATCATGCTGAGGAACAAAGATAATCTTAAAAGGTTACATATTGTATGATTCTATTTGTATTCTTGAAATGGTAACATTATAGAACTGGAAAATAGATTAGACTTTGGCCAGGGATTAAAGATGGGAGTAGGTGGAAAAGGCAGAGAGGGTATGACAGGGAAGTCGGTATGATTATGAAAGGATGACAAAAAGAATCCTTGTAGTGATAAATGTATTCTGTGTCTTGACTGTGGTGGTGAATTCACAAAGCTCTACATGAGACAGAACTATACAGAAGTGAATGCACATACACACAGACACACACACAAATGAGTACAAGCAAAACTGTGTTAGTATCCTGGATGTGATATGATACCGCATTTTCCAAAATGTTATCGAATGGGAAGCTGGGGGCAGTAGCACACACACCTAATCCCAGTGACTCAGGAGGTGGGGACAGGAGGATCACAAGTTTGAGGCAAGAGGCAGCCTGCATAACTTACTGAGATGTTGTCTCAAGATAAAAAACAAAAGAGGGGCTGGAGGTACAGCTCAGTGGTAGAGCCGATTGCAAAGAAAAAAATGTGTGAGACCCTGAGTTCAACTGCCAAATACTATGAGGAAAAAAAAGAAAAAGGATGTTATTAATCCAAAGGGGAAATGGGACGGAAACAGTACTACGGGTTGAACTGAGAGTCTTCTGCATGGTAGGCAAGTGCTGCACCACTGAGCTATACCCTAGCTTCTTCTTATTTTTCATCTTGAGATAAGGTCTCACTAAATTCTCTTGATCTTTCTGCCTCAACCTCTCGAGTCACTAGGATTACAGGCATGTGCCATGGCACTTGGCTTGTCATTTCTCCTTCTCTTTCTCCTCTTCCTCCTTTTTTTTTTTTTTTTTTTTTTTTTTTTTTTTTTTTTTTTTTTTTTGTTTTTGGTAATACTGAGGGGTTTAACCCAGGACTTTGCATAAGTTAGGCAAGCATTCTACCACTGAGCTGTACCCCCAGCCTCTTTTTTATATTTAGACAGGTCTTGATAAATTGCTCAGGCTGACTCTGGCCTTGAACTCCCAATTTTCCTGTCTTAGCCTCTTGCTGAGATTATAAACCTACACCAGTGTCCAGATTCTTTCTTTCTTTTTTTTTTTTTTTTGCAGTACTGGGGGTTGAACCCAGGGCCTCGCGCTTGCATGCTTTGCAAGTGCTGGACCACTGAGCAGCACCCCAGGCCATTTTTTCACTTTTTTGAGACAGGGTCTTGCTAAGTTAGACAGACTGCCTCTGGTCTTGAACTTGCCATCCTCCTGCCTCCACCTCCTAAACTGCTGGGATTACAGGCGTGTAATTTCTACACTATGCCTGGCTTTCCAGATTATTTCTTATAACTATGTAAATATATAATTACCTCAAAATAAAAAGTTTAATTAAAAAACTATGGGCTTGACTTTTATCTTTTTATCAGACCATCAATTATAAAGAGAACTAATTAATTCAACAAATATTTACCAAAAGATACAAAAGTGAACAAGGTAGAGAAGAAAATAAAGCAAACAGGAGGATAGGGGGTAGGGAAGATTGTTGGTATAGATAGGGTAAAGTTAGACAAGATCTCAACTAAAAGAAGCACTTTTGAGATCAGGAGGAGGGAAGGGAAAAAAGCACTGCAGGCAAGGAGAAAACAACAGCAAAAGCCTGTCCTGAGGCAGGAGCCCACCTGGTACATTTGAAGAAAGACAAGACAGTCAATGAGGTTAGGGCCAAATAAGCAAGGCAGATGGTAGAAGATGAAGCCACAGGTAAAAGGGTCAGATCAGGTAGGGCCTTGAGAGCCACTGCCACGACCCTGGCTTTTATCTGAGTGAGCGAGGCATTGGAGGGTTTTAAGCAGAGAAATGAAATTTCTATTACACCAGGATTAGTCTGGTGGCTGGGTTGAGAACAGGGAAAGTAGAAGCAAGGGCAAAAGCTGAGAGACCTGATACCAGGGAACTGCAAAACCCAGATGAAACAGTTACATGGACCCAGGAAATGACCTGGATAGGTGTCATTTTGTTGCCAAACATATAACCTTGATAGGTAAGTGACAAATGAAACTTGCAGTACACTTAAAACTCTTACAAAATGTTACTCGTTGCTTTGTTACTTTGGATAAAGTTGGGGCTTTAGCTGTACAAACCTTATCTTGTGACCCGGAGGATGTCTCTTCTAGAGTCTCAGTGCTTCCTAGATTGGAGAGCTGAGTGCTTGGCTGTAACCCAGGACTGGAGATATTTGAGTCACCCATTTGATTCTTGGAAAAAATTAAAATAAAAGCATATTATGTGAAGAAAGTTTGCGGTCTATAATTCAGCTCATAAAACAGCATTTGAAGTTATCAGAAACATGATAAAAAATAAGTAAAAAATCCCTCAAAATGTTTGTCCTGAACTCTCATGTAAATGAACTATATAGTAACAGTTTTAGGAAAGGCATATATATATAAAGTACCGTCGAGTTGTGTCTGACTCACTGAGATCTTCACAAGGTTTTCAATGGCTGATTGTTTCGGGATTACCTCAGGAGTGGACTGCCACATCCTTCTCCCATTTTTGCAGTCCTGGGAATTGAACTGGGGACCTCAGAAACTGCAGAGCAGCACTCTACCAACTGAGTTAAATCCCAGCCCCCATACACACACACACACACACACACACACACACACACACACACACACAAACACACACACGTGTGTGTGCATGTATGTATACATATATATGTGTGTGTATATATCTACACACACACATATAAAAACCTACTTTTTAGTCATAATTGTTATTTTGGGGAGAATGGAGGGCTGCGAGTGTAGTTCAGTTCTAGAGCTTTAGCCCAGCATGTATGAGGCCTTGGGTTTGATCCCCAGCACTGCAAAAACAAAAGCCATATATAGCAAGTGACTTTCTTTGAGCTAAGATGGGCCATGAGGAGTTGGCAACAAAGAAAAGTGAAGAAAACCAAAAGAGGAAAGAGAACACAGTTGTTAGTTTTTATTTTATTGGTGGTACTTAAGGGTTAAATCTAGCCCCATACATACTTTGCAAGTACTCTACAACTGGGCTGCTCTGCCAGCTCATTTATTTTTGAGTCAGGGTGTTTCTGAGTTATGCAAGCTGACTCTGGCATTGAATTTACAATCCTGTTGTCCCCCTCCCTGAATGGCTGGGACTACAGGTGGGCGCCACCACACCTGGTCACTGTTGTTATTTTTTTTGGTCACCCTTTTAAGGAAAAGCCATACACTGGACCATAGTCTACCATATATTCCCTGGTATTTTATGTTTTAAGTTAACATATGAAGTTAACTGTTTGGGAGTGCACAGTTCTATTTGTATACTCACTTCCACAATCAGGACACAAAATAGTTCCATCATCACAAAAAACTCCCTTGTGATATCCCACTGTAGTCATCTCCATCCTCCCCCCTAAACCGAGGGGCTGAACCCAGTGCCTTAGATGTACTTTCCCAGTACTCTACCACTAGGCTGCACTCCCAGCCCATTTTTCTATTTTTTATCTTGAGGTAGGGTCTCATTAAGTTACACAGACTGTCTCTAGCCTTGAACTTGTGATCCTCCTGCTCTACCCTCTGAATCACTGGGATTATAGGAGTGTGCCACCTTGCTCGGTCAAGTACCCCCAGCCCCCGGAATTAAGGGTTGAACATAGGGCCTTGCACATGCTAGGCAAGTGCTCCACCACTAAGCTACATCCTCAGCCTTGTAGTTATCTCTTTGGCCACTCCTGGCAACTAGTTATATGGTCTCTGACACTACATTTTTTCTTTTTCTTTTTCAATTTTGCTTTTTGAGACAGGGTCTTGCTATGTAGCATAGGCTGGCCTCCCAACCCACTGAAATTAGAGGTATGTGCTACAGTACTCAGCAATATCACAGTTTTTTTTTTAAAAAAAAACATTTCAATCTACTAAATGAAATTTCACAGGGATTTCCTGTGAGATGAACATTTACTATCAATAAAAAGGCAGTTGTTTGGGAAAGAAGCAGTTACAAAAGAATTTAATAAAACTAGCATACACAAACATACCGCATACACTTGGACATATTTCTGAGATAGTACATAACAAAGTATTAGTAGTGACTATTTCTAGTTAGAAGAATTATAGTACTTTCTTCTTTTTCTTTGTTGGTGGTATTTGGGGTTGTACCAAGGGCCTTGCCCATGCATTATAAGTGCTCTACGACTGTAGGCGTACCACTGTGGCATCCGATCCTGTCAGATCTCAGAAGCTAAGCAGGGTGGGGCCTGGTTAGTACTTGGATGGGAGACTGCTGGGGAATACCAGGTACTGTAGGCTTGGGAAAAGGACCCAGCAACCCACTCTCAAAACTCAATCTGCCATTAAAAACTCTATGAATAGCAGAGAAGTAGTAACAATATTGTTTCACTTGCTGTACATAGGCTTGCTATGAGTTGGATACCAACTGGATGACGCCTAGCAACATGACTGGGCTTCACTCCTAGCCCAATTTGTCTTGTCTTTTTTTTTCTTTTGAGACAGGGTCTCACTAAATTACACAGATTGCCTCTGGTCGCAAACTTGTGATCCTCTTGCCTCTGCCTCTGCCTCCCAAGTCAATGGTATTACAGGCGAGTGCCACTGTACCTGGCTCCTAGCCCATTTTTATTGCCTCTGTCCTTGAGTATGTTATGCTCCTGCCTCGGCCTCCCAAATTGCTGGGATTATAGGCATGCAACACCATGCCCGGCTTTTGTTTAACTTTTAGGCATTTTAAGATTTTCTATAATAATATGTGCCTGCAGTTGTAGCCCTGTGGTATCTGATCCTGTCCAATCTTGGAAGCTAAGCAGGGTCAGGCCAGGTTAGTACTTGGATGGGAGACAGCCTGGGAACATCAGGTGCTGTAGGCTTGGGAGATGGACCCAGCAACCCACTCCCAAAAATTAATCTGCCATTGAAAACCCTATCAACAGCAGAGAAGCATTAGCGTTTCCCCTGTTGTATGTAGGGTCACTATGAGTCAGATACCGACTTGATGGCACCTAACAACAACAACAACAACATAATACGTACTGCTTACATAATAAGAAAAATAATGGTGATCCTACCCTGTAAGAACCAAAAAGCTGTCCTTAAAAAAATTTTTGATAAAACTAAAACAAAACAATCCTCACCAAAATCCAGGATTAAATCCATGCTAGAAGCAACTTAAAATGGGCCAACTGTAAAGGATTGTGGTTTTCACTACCTTTCATTACTGGAAAAACTGAAAAGGTAGTTAAAAAAAAATTATAGTAGTTTTTTAGGGAGAATGTTTATAGAGAGTTTTAATTTGCAAACAGTCTCTCTTATAAGCATCCCACTCCCAAGTCTAGACTCGCATTGATTGTGGTGACCCATGCCTGTTTGTAATCCCAGCACTAAGGAGGAGGAGGCAGAGGCAGGAAGATCTTGAGGCCAACATGGGCTACAGAGTGGAGACTTAGCCTCTGAAAAACAAGACAAAAATAAACACACACACAAAAATCTATCCTGGACTTAAGTTCATTGTATTATTCACACTGGACAGGGGAGATTTAGAATTGAGATTAAATCCCATCACTGAGGTCTTACTTACACTTCTGTCCTTGCCTCTGCCAATCTCTTGAGTCTCTACTAAAGATAAACAGAGGGACCATGCGGACCCATGTGGCAGCAGGGAGAGTCCATCCAAACACTAAGATACAGATCCATGGGTTACTGCTAATACCAGCTCCATGTCGTTAGATGATAGGCAAATGTAGACCAGAAAACATAACTCTTATTTAAGGAAGCTCCATTTACTTATAGTTTGCAAAAAAGGAAGAATACATTATATACTAAGCTCCCCAAATTTTCATTTTAACCCAATCTTAGACAAGATTTTATTCTTCTCATACTGTGGAAAAACTTTTTTTATAATAGAAATTATTGTGCTTTACTTTTGAAATATTTATGAAACTAGAACTAATGCCAGACTTTTAGATCATCCTTTTGACACTAGAGTTCCTTTAAAGCTTTGTATCTTGAGGCCGGGAGTGTAGCTCAGCGGTAGAGCACATGGTGAGGATGTATAAGGACCTGAGTTTCACTGCCAGCTCCTGGGGGCTATTGAAAAAAAAGGACAAAAACACAGCCTTACTCCCTTCTTCCCTTTTGTAGCTATTTGCTTCTCAGCCAGAGCAGTAAGCCAGGCCACCTTCTGGAGTTTGAGCCTTAATATACAGCACCTACAGTTTCTACCCCATGGGCACCTTGGTCCAGTCATCACTAGGTTTAGTGACTTAGTACCCATGAGAATACAGACAGGCCTCAAAAAACAGAACAAGGTATCTATATACACAATCTAGAGTGCATTAACGATATGCAAGGGGACCTGGGGAATATAAGTTAACCTTTAAATTCAAAATATGACTCTTAAAATTTATTCTCATCCAGTTTCCTAAGAATCAATGAATTTATTATAGAGATGAATGCTTTTCCAATATTTCATTTCTACAGATACATAAACTATTTCTGTTTCTCTGAGACACTGAGGAATTTGGTACAATTTGAAACTGTTCATGGACTCTAATGTACATTTCTCCACCTACCAAGTGGGACCTTTGGTGTCTGAACATAGTTTATGGTAGTTTATGGTAAGACTCTTTCTTCTTCTTCCAGATAAGATCTTATTACATAGTTTAGGCTGGCCTTGGACTGGTGATCCTCCTACCCCAGCCTCCTGAAAGTACTAGGATTATAGGCGTGCATCACCAGGCCTGCCTTAGCTCTTCATTTTCAGTTAGAGGGAACTACCTTCCAGAATACTTGTTTTCAAATTTTGTTCCTTGGATTCCATAATCCCAATACATTAAAGGGTAGTATATGAAAAATGATCTTTGTACTGAGACTGATCTGAGACCTGGTGTTACTGTTTCATCTATTGTGGGACCTCTCTGCCTTAAGAATCATAAAGGCCCAAGAGGATTCAGGGAGGAGGCATGCTAACAGTATTTCCTGAATTCCTTTGTCCAATTTGAACATTTTTCAATGAATTTTTTTTCAAAGATCACCTATTAATAACTGAGAAGCTTGTGTTATAGTAGAAATTTGTCTGTGGGAAACAGTCTTTGATAGTATCTTTCCTTCCTTCCTTTCCCCATCCCTCCCTCCCACTGGGGATGGAACCCAAGGCCCCCTTGCACATGCTAAGCAAGCACTATTTATCACTGAGCTATACCCTAGCCAGACACTGCTTTTTCATACTTTGTTCCTTGGACTTTTGGTGAGGTGAAGATGAAATAGAAATAAAAGGAAACCACTTAACCCAATGTTTAGTAAAGAATAAGGGAAAATTATGAATCTGCTAAAACAAAGTGCACCAATAAAAAGCTTCAGTCTCACTCCAATGAAGCATGGGGTTTTGAGGTACTGATGTCAAAGGAAAAGCCGGACAGTTCTGTAAGGTTTGAGATAATATGAGGAAGTATAAACTGGTTGGCAAATAGTGAGCGATCCATAGGCATGTGTTGAGTAAATTAACTAATGTACCACAGCTGCCATTTTATTTAACTTTTGGGAGACAATTTTATCAGTTAACTTATAATGTAAAATGAAAAACAGAAGTGAAAGCAAACACCAAATTTCAGAAAAGGCTCACATTTGGGTAAAACTCTAAATGATGCTCAATGAATGAAGGCTGTGTACCTACCAACCACTACAGACCACATATGAACCTTGTAGTATTATGGGGTACAAATTATCCGCATACTTTTCAAAACCTAGATAAATTCTTAAGACCATTCAGCATCCTAACAGAGACCACAAAGGTGAAGAAGAGGTATGAAGCTCTTCTAGAAACAACCTGTTACAGGCCAAATTCTGTCCTCCCAGACCATTTTCTCTCAGAGTAATTTTATTATGATTATAGGAACAGAAAAAGAGCATTCTAAAACTTCTTCCCCAAACAAGTACTTGCAGGTAAGTGGATTTCCCTAGATCTCTTGGGCCTGAAATTATAGATGTGCTTTATTTTCAAACTAATTACTTCAGCTGGCCTTTGAGGTGACTCCCCCAGTCCTCAAGACTCCTGCAGGCCTCCTCCCCTTCTTCTGGGGTTCCCTGGTTAGTGCCCACAGAGCCTCACCCTCTCATATTCATCCTTGGCTCTGCTCAGCATTTCTAGGATGTCGATGGGCCTCTGGTCACTGCAGCCATTGGCTTGGCTTGGACTCTGTTTATCTCGAGCAGCCTGCTGGGATCGCCGTGTTTCCTCTTCTACCACACTAGAGGAAGAGAACCAGGTTTTAGAAAGGCTATTTTACACAATCTGACTCCAAAACTCTTTTGGAATACATTTTCCAAGGACAAAGGAAGAGCATCACATGACACTGTCCTTGCATTAGATAACACTGAGCTCTGGTTACCTCACTTCAGAAATAATATGACTTACCATTTCACAATCTCATTCACAGCAGTGCCAACCAAAATATTTCACCTTTAGGAAGACAAAAATTTAGAATTCCTTCCTCAAGGTGGTGAAAGTTGGTACGTTAAAAACTACTAAAGCTGGGCATGGTGCTGCACCACAATCCCAGCACTAGAGAGACTGAGTCAAGGGGATCCAAAGTTTGAGGCTAGACTGGGCTACATAGTAAGACCTGTCTCAAACAGAAACATAAACAAAAACACAATAAAACAAACAACCCTCTAACCACCAAACAAAACAAAAAAAACTCCATAGAGTAACACAACTTTTCTACAAGTAACACAACTTGAACTAAGTAATGCTTGAACTAAGCGATAATTTGAAAATGGATAATGTTACTTAGACACATAGCTGAATAACACACTGTGTGAAGTGTTACTCAGCCTGGGCTAGCTTTGAAAATGAGGCTTGGTGAATCATCTTCAAATCTACCTGCGGGCTTTTTTTTTTTTACTTTTCTTTCCTTTTTGTGGTACTTAGGAGTTGAACTCAGGGCATCACATACTTTACAAGTGCTCTACCACTGGGATGCACCCGTGGGGCCTTTTTTTTTTTGAGTCAGGGTCTCATGAAGTTATGTGGGCTGTCTCTGGCCTTGAACTCACAATCTTCTTGCTTCTGCCTTCCAAGTCGATGAGATTACAGGCATCACACACCACTGCACCCAGTTTATTATAGGATTTCATTTTAAAAGAATACTCCTCGAAACTAAGCAAGTACAGCAAAATATTAGGAACTAAATGCTGACTAGTGAGCACACAGATACTTTATTTCCTTTATTTTTCTTCAAACTTGAAGTAAATAATAGATTTTTAAAAAGCAACTCTTATTTTTTAAAAAAAGTATCCAAGTTTCAGTCCTAACTATAATGAATAGGCCTATCTGCCGTGGGATTCTTATGGATATAAACCAGAACTTGGTAATTGTATTAGCTGAGAATGTGCTAGACAATGAAGATAGGTTATAAAACAATTCAGTAGAACAAGGCTTGTTTTGAAAGAAAAAGAAGAATAAGACAAGAATAGTCCAGTGGGTATTAGTTCATGGCTTTCAAACAGCTTGCACCAAAATTCTAAATCAGTGTGTGTGTAGGGGGAGCGGGGAGGGCACTGGTATCTTCTTTACTTAAGAATAGTAGGTTAAACAAAGGGCTGGAATTTATCTTAGTTGGTAGAGTGCTACTCTGCACTCTCTGAGACCCTGGGTTTGATCCCCAGCACCACAAAAACTGAAGAAGGACCTGGCAGCCCACTCCCAAACCAGTCAGCTATTAAAAAACCTCTGAATGGCAGAGAATCACTGACATAGTGCTAGGCATGGCACAGCGTCAGAAAGTACGTTGTTCTGTTCTACAGTGTTGCTTTGAGTCAGGTCTGATTCAATGGCACCTAACAACAACAGGTTAAACAACAGAAAATAGATTTTTTAAAATAGCAATACCAGTCTGAGGTCTTTTTGTTGTTGTTGTTTTTGCCATGTATCCCAGGTGGCCTTGAACTTGCAATCCTGCCTTAGCCTCCCAAGTGCAAGGATTATAGAGTGCTGGGATTACAGGTGTATAACATCATGCCCATCTGCCATTCTGAACTTTTAACGTGCTGAAATGTACTGTGATTCTCCAGAAAGGTAGACTTGTTTCCAAATTTTATTTAACCACAGAATCGTTTCTGCCTTAAAGTAATGTAATTTCTCTTTCTAGATTCTCAGATCTTAATAAACCACTTTTACAACAAATGTTTTATGAGAGTGAGATCAAATATCATTTGTTTATTTAATGCAGGCCACATCAGCCTCATTCCACATTCAGAAAGGACTCCTGTCACTCAGCCTGTTTTCTATCTACTCTTCTTCCATCTACCTGGCTTGGCCAAGCTGGTATTCAACTCTTCCCTGACCTGGACGGATCTGTAATTTTGGTTCAAAACAAGAATATTTCTAATGTTCACTAAGAGAGCAGACCACCTTATGTGACTGAGTCTTGTACTTTAAAGCCTTTTCCAGTTCAGACTCAATGAATAATACCCTTGCCTCTCTTCCTTTTTCTCAAACATCAAAATGTGGCCCCAAAACTTTAAGATCAGGAATAAAGTCCCCTTCAGTAAGTTCTCCAAATTTTATATAGTCTATCTGGGCAAATACTCAAACAAATTTTTATTGTTAAAAATAGTTTTTGACAGACTGGATTCCTCCTTTTAGGAGACTCATTATCTTCTAAGTTTAGAAGGTTTTTAACTTTGCCATTGACCAAAGAGAATATCCCAGTTTAATTACAGAAGGGTTAGAAGTTCACTTAATTTCTATAAACATTCAGTTTTTATAAATACTTTTTGGAATACATCAATTTTTTACTTAGAGGATTTTTAATCATATTGTGGTTATTAAAACAGTGATGAGAAGAACTGTATTAAACAGAATGGGCACTGACTGACATTATTTGTTTATTGTGGTGCTGGGGATTGAACCTAAGGCCTGGAGCATGTTAAGCAAGTGCTCTACCACTGAGCTACATCCCAGACATGCTTGTTTACATGTATAATATGCCAAAAACTTTTACCAGTATTTTTGATTAGCAGAGGTGATATTCTGAATTATATAGGGCACAGAGGTGTATGCAGACAGATTTATAACAGTGAAAGACAGTTGTTTTTATCTTCAGTGACCAGAGAACCATTTATCCCAAAATTACTCATAACATGTATGAGGTATTCTCTTCAGCTGTAAATAGGCCAGACACTTAAAAACTCACAATTAACAAACAGGGTGTTCCCTAACCATTGGCTTTTTTTTTTTTGGGGGGGGGTGGATAGGGTCTCTCACTATGTAGCCCAGGGTGGCCTCAGACTTGCAAACTGCCTGCCTCTGCCTCTGGAGTTTTGGAATTATAGGTGCCTGGAGTCCTAATTACCTTCCCCCCCCAGTATCTCGAGTTGAATCCAAAGCCTTGTGTGTGCTAGCCAAGTGCTCTACCACCAAGCTGCACCCCAAGACCCCTAATTGATTTTCTAATTTAGAGACATGGTCTCACTAAATTGCACAGGCTTCCTCAGGTATTGAACTTGCAATCCTCCTGGCTCAGCCTCCTGAGTAGCTGTGATTTATAGGTGTGCTACAGTACTCAGCTTCATAATCAATTTTTATTTGTTTGTTTTGTTTTGTGGTACTGGGGGCTGAACCTAGGGTATCATACATACTTTGCCAGCGCTCTACCACTGAGCTGCACCCTTAGCTCATTTTCTACTTTTTGTCTTGAGACACGGTTGCGCTAAATTACACAGGCTGCCTCTGGCCTTGAACCTGCAATCCTCCTGCTTCTGCCTCGCAAATCACTGAGAAATACAGGCATGCGTCACTACATCTGGCCTTAATTACTTTTATTTTATTTTATTTTATTTATTTTTTACTCCCTAATTACGTTTAATCAGGGCTTTAAGTCCACAAAAAATTGAGTTCAGGTTTGAGTACAGGTTCAGTATGTTAAAATTTACAGGTTTCTGGTTTAGTTTGGGTTTAAAATCTTAATCCTATGTGTAAATAAATGAGTAAACTTTTTTCAATGTTTATTTAAAAAAATTTTTAAAAAGCTAATGATACAAAAAATTTTTCAGAGAAGCTCTCAGCCCTTCAGCTCTATTCACTATCTGAAGTCTTGCATTGGTGGGTGCCACTAATATACCTAAAAAGAAATTAACATCATTTCCTTTCAATAGCTGCTAGACCTCAAAAAGCTAGATTGTCTCAGGGCCCTAAAGCTTTCATTTTGCAGGAGAAAATTAATATATTCTAAAGTTTGATATTAAGAAAAATATTCTGGATTTTTTGATAACTATGAATCAACAAACCCTATATGCCTTCGAAATAACCAGAAAAGCTGTCTCCACTGTCACTTTGAAAACTAAAAAAAAAAAAAAAAAAAAAAAACGTAGCTGGACTTGGTGGCAAATACCTGTAATACCAGCACTTGCAAGACTGAGGCGGGAGGATTGATGCAGGTTCAAGGCCAGTCTGGTCTACACAGTGAGTTCTAGGTCAGCCTGGGCTACACAGTGAGAATCTGTCTCAAAAACCAAAACAAATGAACAAGGTGATCAAAGGGTACAGGTGTAGCTCAGGGGTAGAGAGGATGTAGCTTATAAGAAACAAAGACAGTAACCAGGTACAGTGGCACACACCTTTAATCCCAGTGACTCAGGAGGCGGAGGTAGGAGGATCATAAGTTAGAGGCCAGAAGCAGTCTACATAATTTAGTGAAACCTACCTGAAAATACAAAGTAAAAAATGGGCTGAGGGTAGAGTTCAGTGGTCAAGTACTTGCAAAAGGCATGCATGAGGCCCTGGGTTCAACTCCCCAGTGCCAAAAAACAAAAACAAAACAAACACAAACAAAGATAGACCTAAACTAGCATGGTTGCTCTGGCATGTGATGCCCCCCACCATACTACAAGGCAGTAAAAAGGCCCTTCCTTCATGTTGGGACCATGCTCATTGATTTCCTAACCTCTAGAAGCATGAGGTGAATAAGCCTTTATTCTTTACAAATAAATGCCTCTGTTGAAAAATAGTTTTATCTTTTTTAAAGACTGAGTGTCCTTAAAAGGACAACAACAACAAAAAGCATGTGTGCTTTTAGACAGCTAATGTTTTTCCTAATAAGAATGACTAAAAGGCTGGGTGGGGCTGAGATTTAGCTCAGTTGGTAGAGTGCCACTCTGCAGTCTCTGAGGTTCCGGGTTCAATTCCCAGCACCACAAAAGTGGGAGAAGGACATGGCAATCCACTCTCGAGGCCATTCTGAAGCAATGAGCCATTGAAAACCCTACGAAGGTTGCTATGAGTCAGGCACAAATCAAAAGCACCTACCAACCAACCAACCAAAAGGCTGGGTGTGGTGGTACATGCCTGTAACCCCAGAGAGTCAGGAGGTAGAGGCAGGAGTATTGCAAGTTTGAGAACAGAGGCATCCTATATAACTTAGCAAGACTCGGTCTCAAGATAAAAACAACAACAACAACAAAAAAATGGGCCTGGGGGTACAGCTCAGTAGCAGAAGGCCTGCAATGTATGTGTAAGGTCCTGGGTTTTAGCACCCCAGTACCACGAAAGAAAAAAAAAAAAAGAAGAAAAAAGAAAAAGAAAAAGAATAACTTAAATGTAGGCCTTCCCTGAAAGCTCAAAGCCAGAAGAGATGACAGAGCAGGTGGCTAATAAATATCCAATTAGGATATGCTAGGAGTCCTGCATTATAATTTGGCCTTAGCTATGTGCTCCTTTCTAAGAAATGCAAATATACCTGGAACTGCAGTTTTAGGGTTAACAATTTATCTATACTTCTAAAAGAACTAATTAAAAATTAGACAATTATCCAGGTACAGTGACACACACCTGTAATCCCAGTGACTTGGTAGGCAGAGGCAGGAGAATTACAAGCTCAAGGCCAGAGGCAGCCTGTGTAATTTAGTAAGAGCCTGCCTCCAGATGAAAGAGTAAAAAAAAAAATGGGCTGAGGGTGCAGCTCAGTGACAGAAAGCTTGCAAAGAATGTGTGAGGCTCTGGGTTCAATCTCCCAACACTACTAAAAGAAAAAACAATTAAACTAAAAAAAATTAACACCGTTTTCTTCCAAACACGTAGATGCAAATCTTTCAGGAAACAAGAGAGGAGGAAGATAGGTCCATAGAAGATTCAGGCAGAAATCAAAGAGGAAGCAGAAGTGCCCCAAAACACACTACCTACTGTAGCATCATAAGCCCATGCTTAGGCCAGGGCAGCTGGAGTACCTTACTGAGATTCTATCTCAAAATTTAAAATAAGTAAAAATTGGGCTGGGTGTGCAGCTCGCAGTAGAGTGCTTGCAAAGCTTGCAAAAGGTCCTGGGTTCAACTCTCTAGAACTGCAAAACCAAAACCAAAACCAAACAACAAACAAACAAACAAAAAACAGAGAGAAAGAACAAGTTATCTTTAGCAAAGGAGTATCCAACCTTTTGGCTTTCTGGGCTGGATCAAATAAAGAGGAATTAGTCTGGGCTACACATGAATTATATAATATATTTAATGCAGTACATAAGAGCGGTCAAGAAGAAAATAAACTAAAACATACATAATGTTAAAAGACTTTGTGGGAATGCATTACTAGCTGTCCTGGGCCACATGCAGCCTGTGGGTTAGACGTGCCTGCTTTAGAACATGAATTAAGTGAAAATTATTACACAAATTTCAAGATTCTGAATTATAAAAGTCCTCTGAAAGACAATATGTTAATAGACTGGGGCCTGCTAAACCTAGTCTGTGTCAAAAATAAGTTCACTTAAAGGAATTAAACCTGGATTGCAGTTTTCTATCAGGCTACTGAATATAGTAACATATGCTACAGTGGAAATTTGGATAGCCACTGTATGTGGTGGTTAGGCTATGCACTGAATATAGTTCACAGCCTCTGAAACTAGGCAGTTTGGCAGCCCTAACCTACAGTAAGGGCTGGGATTTAGCTCAGTTGGTAGAGCGCTGCTCTGCAGTCTCTGAGGTCCCGGTTTCGATTCCCAGCACCACAAGAAAAGGACATGGCAATCCACTCCCAAGGAAATCCTGAAATAATCAGCCATTGAAAATCCTATGAGGGTAGTTATGAGTCAGATATGACTTGATGGTACCTGGCAACAACAATAAACCTACAGTAAAGTTCAGGTTAAATTATAAACTGTCTGTAGGATTAGATACAGTGCTGTCACAAATACTGCAGAGGAAAAAATACTGATGACATTAAAGGTAGGATATACACCATGCTCCTATTTTTGTAAAAACAATCACACATTATCAACCCAACGGACATTTGTGAACACTTGGGAGCAGCAGAATTGCAGGTTATTGTAGATTTAAGTTTTTCTGCCTTTTTCAAATTTTTGGCAAAAAGAAGGAAATCAGGAGGAATACGTATGAGTTAGTAGATGTGAGTAACAAAGACAAGTGGGAAATGGAGTCATTTTTTCATCTCTCATATATTGTTAATTAAATCCATGGAATAATATACTTACTCAGCCATGAGTTTCGCTATGCGGTGACAGTCATTCTTGTCATAAAACCAGATACTGTATATTGATACTTGAGAAACAAAGGAAAAGAAAAGATGAGAGGAAATAAGGTTTCAACATTTGTGTCTATATAAAACCATTACCAAAGAATATCACTGAATTTAGACTCTCAAACTATTAATAATCCTTCTAAAGAAAAAAAGAACAAAACAAAATGAAACAACCTAACCTACCTCCAAAACCCTGTTAAAATCAGGATAAACATTCAGATGACAACTGCAGCCAGCAAAAACAGGGTGCAGTGGCACATGCCTACAATCCCAGCTACTCAGGAGGCTGTTGTAGGATTTCAAGTTCAAGGCCAGCCTGGGCAATTTAGTGAGACTCTGTCTCAAAATAAGCATAAAATGGCTGGGATACAGCTCAGTGGTTCAACTCCCAGCAACACACAGACACACACACACGCACACCACCAAAGAATATCTGCTTTTTGACATTACAAAATCTCATTAAACGTAGGATGTCACTAAAATGTTAAAATGTACTATTATTTATATATTATTAAGAAAGAAAAAAGACCACCAATTAAACTAAGACTCAGTATTATACTGACTATAAGATACATTCCAAATTGATATAAAAATGTGAATATTTTTTCAATTACTGAAAACCAAGTTCACTGGCTGAATCTTTATGATACAATTGCATATTAAAATGTAGAATAAAAATTATGTTATACTAAAAGCAAAGTTGGGCTGGGATTTAGCTCAGTTGGTAGAGCGCTGCGCTGCAGTCTCTGAGGTCCTGAGTTCAATTCCCAGCACCACAAAAATGAGAGAAGGGCCTGGCAATCCACTCCCAAGGCAATCCGGAAGCAGTCAGCCATTGAAAACCCTATGAGGGTCGCTATGAGTCAGATACCAACTCGATGGCACCTAACAACAACAACAACAAAAGCAAAGTTTTGTTTTTCCCCCCTCCCTCCATACTAGGAGGTTGAATTCAGGGTCTTCCACATGCTAGGCAAGCGCTCCACAACTGAGCTGCACCCTCAGCCTTTTTGTTCTTTTTAAATTGAGACAGGGTCTTGCTAAGTTGCACAGGCTGCCTCTGGCCTTGAATCTGTGATACTCCTGCCTAAGCCTCCCTAGTACCTGGGATTACAGGTATGTGCCACAGTGCTCAGCTTTAAAAACAAAGTTTTAATAAAAATCAGCACCATATCCAACCTCATATCAACGATTTACATGTGATACCGACTGGGTTTAGTCTATCACATTTCTTTTACCATCTCTTTTATTGTCAGTATAGTGATCAACACAAAGAAAATCTTCAAAATGTATTTGTTGTAAAATAAATGACCTTTATCATTGAAGATGCTAACACTTAAGAAAGCTACTGCAGGCACTTTTTTGGTAAGGTAGGTAGAAATACTGCAGATTGAAGTTGAAATAAACACACAGATGGGTAAGGCTTATGGCTATCATGTACACAATTACCATGTACCATGGGACACTCACAGCTTCTCCCAGTTTACATCTCCTTTGATACTTAAAATGACCCTGTAGCAAAGGAAGAGTGGATATAATGTTTTTAAAAAATACTTACTTTGAAGTACCTTCACATGCAATTATTTAAAAAGAGAGACTTCTATGTCCTTTGTCTCCTCCAATGCTAACATTTTACAAGACCATAGTATAACACAGCTAGGACACTGACATTGATCAGTCAAGATACAGAGTATTTCCCCCAGCCACAAGGATCCTGGTGTCCTTTTATAGCCTTGCTCACATCCTTAGGCTCCCTCCCCTGACCCTGACCTCTGGCAAACACTTATTTGTTTTCCATTTCTATAATGTCATTTCAAGAGTGTTACGTAAATGGAATAATAGTATAAAAATTTACAAGATTGACTATTCTGACTCAGCATAATTACCTAGAGTCATCCAAGTTGTTGCTTCAATCAATATTTGCCCCCATTCCCACTTGCACTCTATGGCACCAGTGCATTTAACTACTCACATGCCTAACAATGCTGGGGTAGTTCGAGCTTTTGGCTATTATGAATAAAGTGGCTATGAACAGTCACGTGCACATTTTTGTGTGAACATAAGCTTTCATTTCTCTGGACTAAATGTCCAACAGTACAGTTATGCAGCCACATAATAGTGGCATGTATAGTTGAACGAAAGCTGCCAAACTGTTTTCCAGAGTGGGTGTGCTACTTTACACATGTGTAAGCATTGTATAGATGACCTAGCGTCTCATACCTTTGCATTTGTGGCACTGTTATAAATTTTAGCTATCATGAGAGGAGTACAATGGTATCACATTGTAGTTTGAATTTTTATTTCCCAAACCACCAATGATGTTCAACATCTTTTCATGCACCTATTTGCCATTTCTACCTTCTTTGGTGAAATGTTTCTTGTGTCTCTGGCCTCTTCTAATTAGTTTCTTGGTAACTGTTGAGTTTTAAGAGTTCTTTAAATATTTGAGACACTAGACTTGAAAATACGGCTTGAAAAGATTTCCTCCCAATCTCTAGCTTGTCTCTTTATGGTCTTAACAAGGTCCTCTCAGAGCAGAAGTTTTTAGCTTGGAGATAGGCGTGCAGTTTAGAGGTAGAGTGCTTGCCTTGTATACGTGAGGCCCTGTGTTTAATATTCAGCACAAACAAAGAATAAAAAAGGAAAAAAGTCTATAATTTTAACAAGGTCTAAAATACCACTTTTTCCTTTTATTGACCATGCTTTTGGTGTCAAGTCTAAGAACTCTTTGCTTTACTTTAAGAACTTTGCACATTTTTTTTTCCGTAAAAGGTTTTTAGTTCTGTACTTAAGTTTTGGGTCCAGTTTGAGGTGGGGCAGTGTGTGTATAAAGCAGGAGGTTGAAGTTAATTTTTCTTTTGGTCTGATATTCCAGCATTATTTGTTGGGATCAACAGCTTCCCTCTATTGAAGAATCTTTTGTATCTTTATCAAGTATCAGTTGAACTTATGTGTATCAGTTGGTTTCTCATTTTTTATTCAGTCCCATTCATTTAAACTTTATGTTTCATTGGTTTTCTCTACTTTCTTATTATTTTCAACTTCAGTGATTTATGCTCTCATTCACATTATTCTTTCTTTCTGTTTGCTTTGACTCAGTTTTGGTCTTCTTTTATTAATTTCTTGAGGTAAGAATTTAATAGGTTCTTAGCCAGTACCACTTAGGGGTATAGAAGAAATTTCCTTCAGGTCACCTGGTGTCTCTAGGAGAGGACCTCTGTACTTCATAGATGAAGACTGTTTCGCAGGCTAGGGTGGCTGTGATATGATTCCCTCTGCCATTCTCATGCTGCCCGCTTCCTTGAAGGGCAGGAAAACCTCTCTCTAGTGGTCATTTATTATCAGCAGAGCTTCTAATCCTTCCTGCTAGTTTTGTTTGGTCTATTCCAGTACTCTTGGCAGGAGTCTCATTCAATCTAGGGAAGGCATGAGCCCACCTGCACCACCTTGTGGTGCTAACCTGGAGGTAAATAAACGCCAAGTCTGTGTCCTCTTCTTCCGTTAGGTGGGTGTTTTTAAGACACACTGCTGCTGTGCTGGTCCACACTCTTGAGAGTCCCATCAGACTCTCAGAGAGTCCCATCTTTCTACCTTTCAGAGTTCTCCTGATTGTCTCTGTTTCATTTCCATGTTTTATAATTGTACTTAGTAGGGAAACAAAATGACACCATTCTGTTTGATCATTTAAGAATTATTACACATTTTTATGGTTGGAAAACGGAGGCTAGTGGAAAGACTAAGTCACTTATTAATAAATTGGAGAAAAAATTAGCCCTAGGACCATAATTAAAATACAGATCTTCTCATTCCTAGATCACTAGTCTGGCTACTACACATTCATTCCCGATATCTCACTGAATTAAAATACCAAAATACTTTTTTTTATAGCAACAAAAAGTGAGTTTCAATTATACTTGAAGACAAAAGTGATGTGCGCGCGCGCGCGCACACACACACACACAAACAATCAATGAAAAATTAAGTTAAAATTACACACTTAAAAAGACAGCACAGAGCCAGGCATGGTGGTGTGTAGCTGTAATCCTAGCACTTGGGAGGCCTGGGACAAGAGGCCTAAATTTGAGGCCAGCCTGAGTTACACAGGAAGTTCCAATTCAGCTTGGCCAACATAATGAGAACTGTCTCAAAACTCACCCCCTAAAACAACAAAAAACAAACCCCAAGAAGGAGAGCACTGAATATATTGTTGATGTTAGGTGCCATTGCATTGTATCCAACTCATAGCGACTCTCAGGGGTTTTCAATGGCTGATCATTTCGGGATTGCTCAGTAGTGGACTGCCACATCCTTCTCCCATTTTTGCAGTGCTAGGATGTGAACCTGGGACCTAAGAGACTGCAGAGTGGTGTTATGCCAACTGAGCTAAGTCCCAGCCCTAGCAATGAATATAGAAAATATAAATGCTAGCACAAGAAATTTTAAATTAAAACCTTTTTAAAGTCAGGTGTGCAATAAAGGGTGAAAGAAAAAAGATAATAAAGTCAAGATGTGGTAACATAGGCCTATAATCTCAGTATGGGAGGCTGAGATTAAAGGATTCACAGCTTCAGGACAGTCTGGGCTACATATTGAGACCTTGTCTCAACAACAACAACAACAACAACAACAACAACAGCAACGACCACCCCCCCCAAAGGAAAAAACAATAACCAAAACAAAAAAATCCTTTTTATAACTATTAATAAAAATTCTATAAAGGTATTAGCTATACAACAATTTAGAAAACCACTTTTAATAATGGTCATTTTAATGGCAAACTATTTGTTTCATCCTGAATTAAGGCAATCATTCCACAAAAAACTTCATGATAAATCACAACTTTAAAAATTATCTTCTCAATAGATATAAAAGTTAAATGAGATTCTTCTATTGTGATTGCAGAGTGACTTAAAACACTGATAGACAGGGCAAGCAAATGGCTTCATTTTAATGAATGAAGATCATGAACAAGATTTTTCTTTTCCAATCTGGTTTGCAAGGGGGTTTCTCTGGCAGGGAAAACCTCTAATTACACTAAAGGTGTCCTATACCTTTGGACCCCATGTCTGGCCATGGGTCCTTAAGGTGATAGCACTACTTGAAGGTAGCACAGGCTAGCCAGTCTTGGAGCCTTCAGTCTGCTGTGACTAGCTTCTCATGTGTAAAACCCATTTTCACAGTGGCTCTTCTATTCAGAGAATTTCAAAGTAGTGTAAATGCTGCAGGGTATAGTGACGCATGCCTGTAATCCCAGCAATGTGGGAGATGGAGCCAGGGGGATCACAAGTTTGATGCCAAAGGTAGCCTGTGTAACTTAGTGAGACTCTGCCACAAAACAAAAAATTAAAAATGGGATAGGAGTACAACACAGAACAGTGGTAGAGCACTTGCAAAGTACGCATCAGGTCCTGGGATCAATGCCCCTCTTACTGCAATAAACAAACAAACAAATGTTTAAAATAATAATGATGATGATGATGATGATGATAAAAGGTCTGGAGTGCAGCCCAGTGGAAGAGCACTTGTAAAATATGTGTGAGGCCCTGGGTTCAATCCCTAAGTACCCCAAATAAATAAATAAATAAATAAAAAGCACTATAAGTGGTTCCAATGAGTAACAAGTAATTTTGGAATGTTTGCTTGATGTAAATCAACGAATTAACTTAGCTTTAACATCACAATGGAAAGAGCACAGATTATTAAGCATTATGTGCTGCAGGGTCTTAGCTATGCTCTTAGCAGCTAAAGCTTGTTCCAACATAGAGTAAATGAGATTGGGTCTTTGAAAAGGCTCCATATATGGCAATTACAAGCAATCACCCTTCTTTGGACATGTCTCTTCCAACTCTGACTAGGGAATACCCAAAACACCAAAGTTCAAATACAAGATCCCAGTTTTCTCCTAATTCACAATACTCTCATATGACATACCTTTTGATTTAGAATGATGAGAAAATGTTTATGCTATTTAATATATCAGGCCCAGAGAGGAACACAAAACTTTTTCTGGGCTAAACAAAACCATCAAGTGTGTTACACAGGGGATTCTAAATTAAACTCGTAGGGAAGAATTTCATATTAAAAATCAATGTTAAATTCATCAGAGCTATCAAGTTAGGACAAAATTTCACTTAAGTCCTTCCTTTTCCTTTTAAAACCCAATATAATTTAGAAATAAGACACATGCTTCCACACTTGTACGTTATCAAATAAACTGCCAAAAAAGAATCAAACACTTTCAAAGGCATGTTTGCAGAAGAAATAAAGATAAGGAAGCCATAATGATAGCTTAATGGGTAAATGATAAGAGTGACACTCAAGAGGCAGACCTGTACAGGTTCAAAGACGCATCCAAGAATCAGCTCTGTCTGCCAACATATCAAAAGCTCAGGGTAGGCAACTGGCAAGAAAGTCCAGGGAGCTGCCACTAAGCCGATCACTGCCACTAGTGAGGAAAGACAGATAACTTCACCAGATAGCTAAAACTGCAGAGGATCTTGTCTCTAAACCAAAGCTAAGTGTTTTTTTTCTTCAGAGAACTTACACTCAAAGGCCCAACACATCCTGCCAACAATTCACTTGCTGAAACATCCTGAAATAATTTTCTTTGGTTAACTATACCACTAGCTTTTGGTAACAAAGTACTATTTTGCTATAGCAAGTAACCATAACACCCTGCTCTATCAACGGCTTCTCCCAATATGAAAGGGAATGAACTAGTTAATGGATACCCACCATACATGATGACCTCTCGTCTTAAGCCAGTTCACATATATAGGCAAGTCATTGAAAAGTTAGTAGGGCTGACAGAACATTTGATTGAAAAATACCAAGATGTAGATAATAATATCCAAAATCACGTGTTTCCTCTGGCTGTCAAGTGAAGGCTGTTTCCTTTTGAAAATGTGAAAAATAATACTAATGACAAGTTAAAGGTATTTGGATTATTTAACATTAAAAAAAATTACAAGCTGAGGTGAAGAGTTTTCTATTTCCCTACAGGGCCCTGTTTGAAGATCCTGCTACTTATTATGATTTGATGTCATACTTTAATTAGCTGTTCATCTTGAACGGTATATGGCACACACAAGATGAAGAAAATTCAAATTAATTTGGAGACTTTGTCAAATCCCTGAAGACTTCTACAGAGGCTATGAAATGTCACAAAAACAGAGCTGGGAATCATTCTCATGTGTATGACATCTTTTTTTGATTCATTTATTATTAATATGTGACCTACTTTCTGAAAGAATGTGAGGAAGCTGGAGCTTTTCTCAGTATGTGCCAAAGAGAAAAGGGGGAGCGTGCTGGTAATGCCTTTTAGGGGTGGTATTGAAAGTTATAAAGTTTGTAACTCAGTGGTAGAGCGCTTGCCTAGTATGTGTGAGGCCTTGGGCTCAATCCCTAGTACTGCAAGACAAAAAAAGTTATAAAACTTCTAAAGATTTTGACTTCTAAAGATACTGGGCCTGTGAAGATTTCCTTCACTAGGAAACAAAAATAAGATAACGGATGTTGAGAATAGCCAAGTACACTTATAATTAAAAGTGCTTTCTTTTCTAATATAAAAATGGAATACTGTAGCTATACAAACATTAAGTCTACTCTGGCTAATGAAAAAGCAAATGCCTCTACTTTAAGACAAGAATAAGCCTGGTGGAGTCCGTGAACATCAAAAGGTTGGGAAAGAGCCAGGTGCTAGAGCACATGCCTATAATCCCAGCAACTAAAGAGGCTGAGGCAGGAGGCCTGTGAGTTCCAGGCCAGAGGTAGTCTGCACAATTTAGTGAGACCTCCTTCTCAAAAAGAATAATTAAAAAGGGCTGAGTGCAGCTCAGTGGTAGAGTGCGTACCTAGCATGTTCAAGGCTCTAGGTTCAACCCCTCAGTACTTAAAAAAAAAATTGGGAAAGAATGGGAAGAAAAGAAACAATCAGGTGTGTAGGAGGTAAAACACACACACACACACACACACACACACACACACACACACAGTGGAAAAAGTGTACAGAGACAAAGACTGGCCTGTGATTACAACAGGAGATGTGGTAAGCTGCAAACACTTAGGCAGGTGAGAAGATGCTGTACATACAAGCAAGGCTGGTAAATGTGGTTTGGTTACCCTAGCAGCTTACCCCTTTTGGTCAAAAGAATAGTCATCTCAGAACATCAATGAATAACAATGTGGTAAAGACAGACCCTAATTTCTAAAATTTAAGTAGTAGTAGTTATTTATTGAGCACTGGGTAAAAGACTTATGCCAGATAATTTTAAAATGCTACTCTGTAAGCTCCTCAGTATATAATTTTAAGATTTGGTACCCTTTTCAAAACTAAGAAGATAATTATCAGAAATATTGTTTTGTTGAGTGCAAAACAAGTCTGAGGCCAGAGGAAGCCTGTGTAATGTAGTGAGACTCTGTCTCAAAACAGAGAGAGATAAGATAAAAAATGGTCTGGGGGTTCAGACCAGTGATAGGACAAATACAAAGTATGTGTGAGGCAGGGGTTCAAACCCCAAGTACTGCAAGACCAACTAACCAACAAAACAACAATAACAAAAACAAAGACATCCACTGCTGCTTTTTTCTTTTCTTTTCTTTTTTTGAGACAGAGTCTCACTAAGTGCCTCAGGCTGGCCTCAAACTTCCTATGTAGCCCAGGCTTGTCTTGAACTCATGCTTTTCCTGTCTTGGTTCCTGAGTGCTGGGATTACAGTAGTGCTCCACCATGCCTAGCCAACTCCTACAGTTTTGTAACATTATAGTTTCAGTGTAGGATTCAGAGACATGAAATGACCATGAATTCTTTGGGGATTAGGAAAATAAGTCCACCAGTATTATGACTGATCATTCCTATTTATCAAATTTTTATTCTTAAATGATGGGCATTTCCAAAAAAATGGAGAATCACACTAGGGTTTTGACTCAGCTGCTAGGATTTATAGCTACTATTGCCATACAGAACTCACCACTCCTTAAGGAAGGTCTTCTGAAGCAGGTGCTATAAATGATTATGGGTGTGACAAAATATCACCTCCCACGGGTCATCTATTCACCTTAGTGTCCCACACAAAGATTAAGGGTGGGAAACACAGCCTTTGGTCTCTTCAGATTTGAGTTTCTGTTTCTTAGGCTTTTGGAACTCTACCCTTAGGGCTCTGGGAAATAGGTTAGATTACTGTAGAAGAAAAGGAAGAATTTTTTTTCTCCTTTTCTTAACTTCTACTCCCCTACACACTTTTCTATGAATTCACTAAGAGATCATCCAAATCAGACTTATAAGCACAAATTCCTACCAGGTCTAAGAGGTCTCAGGGTGTGGTGGGATTACTGATGGGCATGTCCTAACCAGAACTCTCTTGTTGTTAGGTACTATCGAGTTGGTTTCCACCTCATAGTGATCCTACGTACAACAGGTGAGAAACACTATTGTCAGTGCTACTCTGCTATTCATAGGGTTTTCAATGGCAGACTGTTTTTGGGAGTGGGTTGCCAGGTCCTTCTCACAAGCCTATAGCACCTGGTGTTCCCAGGCAGTCTCCCATTGAAGAACTAACCAGGCACAACCCTGCTTAGCTTCTGAGATCTGATGGGATCAGACGGTACGGCTGCAGTGGAATGGCTGCAGGCACCCAGAACTCTGGCTGACTGCATTTGAAGGAATATTAGTGCTGTGTGGTCACAGAAATCTAGGCGTATGTGTGAATAAAATGTTTAAAGTTTTAAATGTTGGTAGCAAATACTTATCCTGTAGTTTCCTTCTGATGTAGAGAAAAAGCCAGGCATGCTTGGAAATACTGGCTTTGTAAGTAACTCAGATCTGTTTACATCCCCCAAGGCACTGAACCTGAGAGGCTTAGTCCTTTTTTTCCATTTTGTTTTGTTTTTTTGAAACACAGACTCGCTATGTAGCTCAGGCTGACCTCAAGCTTACATTATCTTCCTGCCTCAGCCTCCCAAGGGATGGGATTACAGGCATGTGCCACCATATCCACTCTTGAGGTTTATTCTGCCCACTCCAGAGTGGGTTCATTCTTCTTGGACTAGTGGTTACTCTGTGTTGCAAACTTCCATAATTTCAATAACTTAGCTTTGTAAACACAAGGTGAAAACCTATATACTACATGCTAACATATTTCTGCCTGCAGCTATACCCCTGTGGAGTCCCATCCCATCAGATCTTGGAAGTTAAACAGGGTCAGACCTGGTTAGTACTTGGATGGGAGACCACTTGGGAATACTGGGTGCTATAGACTTGGGAGAAGGACCTGGCAACCCACTCTGAACAAACAATCTGCCACTAAAAACCCTATGGATAGCAGAGAAGCACTGACAACACTGTTTTGCCTGTTGTTTGTAGGGTTGCTATGAGTTGGACACAGACTTGACGGCACCTAATAACAACAACAACGTATTTCTATTACTTAGGTTTAAGTAAATGTACTTTGTTTTGTGAATTCTCAAAAAAAAAAAAGGTATTAAAAGAGATAAATAGTGTATGTACAATTGACTTTTAAAATCTTTACAACTAAGGTAGCACCAAAACAAACTGATAAAAATTGCTTTTATCTGATAACACTATCTCAGGGGTGAGAGCCAGTGATTAGTGAATCATAATGAAAAGAATCCACTTTGGAAATTCTGAAATATTCATAGCCCCCCCAAATTACCAAATAGGTACTTGATAGAGCTCTTTTAGAGCACTAAGCAGTGGCCTACAATGAGATAGGAAAGCAGTACATATTTTTAAAATGTCTGACCTCACTGCATCACAGAATTAGCCTTTCAGTCTAAGTCCTGTATGTTCTCATCGTGTTTTTACCTCTTCAATCTATAAACGTGGCAACAGTGAGGCTCTTTCCTTATCTTGGTCCAGGAAGCCAGACTACTGAAGTTGCCACAGATCCTTTCTGTTTCACTGATTACAGAATCATACCAACCACAGCAGCGTTGCAGCACAGCGTCACAGTTGATGGTGGAAGACTGTCTGCCTTTCTTCAGGGTACAAAAGCAGTGCTGTGCTGAACTGAAAGATCACAAAGAATGAACTGTGGAACTTTTTTTGTTTATAAATACCTCTTTCAGTTTGGAGGTAGAACTCACATTTTTTGACTTGATAAATTATAAACTTGTCTTGCAAAGAAATTTCTTACACTGTGCTTTAAATCTGAAGATTGGTTCCAAATGCCAACAGCCACCTACCATCTCTACTGTTCTGAGTCTTGCCCTTGAACTGAGAAAGGACAAGGAGAGAGACAAAAAAAGCATACTCCACAGCATTTCTTCTACTAAAACTTTCCATTTGGCAGCTGCATTTTCAACACTATAGAAATGAACTTTCCTACTTTTTCCAGTGATCTAATTTTAATTAAGAATGGTCTTTATCAAGAGACTGATGCCCGATATAAAGGAAAAGTTATAAGTGAAATGGAAACAAAGAGGTACTTCTCCCACGCTTGTACAGGTAAGTTGTTTAAAATATTAAATAGCAATAATAGTTTCATTTTCAACTGTACTTGTTAGGTGGCTGACTTTTCTGTTGTTAAGCAGGCGAAAGAATAACATACTAGCCTAATAGCCTGCATGTTGTTAACACTTTCTTCAGGAAATTTCACATTGGTTTTTACCTATATGTTATTATTTTTCAAAGTGTTTTATACAAACTACACATTTGTTATTATTTATGTGTCAAGGTAAAATAAAATTCGGAATATATTTAGGTTCTTTTGGAAAATGGGAAAGGATTTTGTTTGTTCAATTTTCCAAAACTAATTTAAGATTATAGAAAACATTTTAAAATGAGAAAAGTGAAATGAATTGAGAGATATCTGCCTTAAGTTGTTGGGCAGAGGAAATCTGAAAGGTCTTTGTTAAAATTATTATTTTCCAGTAAAAGGATGCCAAAGCTAACATGAAGTAAAATAATCACTTCTCTTGTGGTTAAAACTACCATTACATACTTCTATAAGGATAGGTCAAGTTAGGACCAAGAAGAGAAAACCTAGACTATATACTTTTCTAAACAGTAGATGAGTATTTTTACTGAAAATGACTCAGAAAAAAACCATGCAAATATCCTCACATCTGACAGATCAGATTTCCACTATTACTAGGGTATTCATTCCAATTTATAATTTATAATTGTTGTGATTAAGTCATTAATTTTTGCCTTTAATCCACTGGTGATTAAGAATAATCATGCACAGTTCTGGGCTTATGTAGTAGCGTATTTCATTAAGAATCTTGACCCTTACCTGGAAGGCAGAGTTCTAACACTTGTTTTTTTTTTTTTTCCTTTTTCTTTTTTAAGAAAGTGAACAGAACTTAAGGATAAAAATGTACACAATGACATATTTAACAAGCATCTCTGAATTATGGTTTGCATGTGAGTTCGTCACTTTTGTTCAATTTAAAACAAAGTAAAAAGCAATACTGGAATAGTTTTTGCAAAAGAAAATCCTCAACTGATTTTATAGAACTTGATGGTACCATAAGCCTACATCTCAGTATTGTCAATTAGCCAGGTTATATTGTAGATTGTCTAGCTGTAAGAAAGAAATAAAGAAAAAAGGTTCTATTTGCTTTTATAACTTTGCTGATTCATACAATAAGTTTTAGATTTTTAAAAAACTTCTCAGAACCCACCTTAAAGAATATTTTTGGAGGCTAGGTGCGGTGGCCCATGCCTGTAATCCCAGCAATTTGGGAGGTGGAGGCAGGAGGATCGCAAGTTTGAGACCAGAGGCAGTCTATGTAATTTAGCAAGACCCTGTCTCAAAAAGTAAAAAAAAACGGGCTGACAGTGTAGCTTAGTGGTATAGCACTTGCAAAGCATGCAAGCGCGAGGCCCTGGGTTCACTCCCAGTACTGCAAAAGAGAGAATATTCTTGGGGTTATTTCATAATTACGCAGCAAGAAAGGAAATATATCCTTCATCTTTAACCCATAACATTAAGTTCTTTGCCTTATCTATCAATCACTAAGGTGACCTGCTAGTATCTCCCACTATACTTATGGATTTTTAACATTTGATTTGTAATTCTGACATATACCAGGTGCACACTAGTTCAAAATTGTTTTATCATCTACATTTTTTATTCTTTTTATTTCCATGGGGTTAACTTTTATCCCTACTGATGCTTTTTGCCAGTCATGTATAATTAACATAGTTATATCAACTTTTGGTTAATATTCATTAGATATATATCATTCCATCCCCCTTTCAAGAAATAACATATAGGCAAACATTGTATGTTTATCTCATCCTAGTCTTAACTGGCAAATTTAGCTCAGTTAACATTTCCTGTAATTACTGATTTCTTATTTCTGCCATTTTATTTTGGGGTTTCTATTTCCTTTTTTCACCTTTCTGGTTTGACAGGGAACTGTAGTCTTTATTCTGAATTTTTATTTTTTGTGGTACCGGAGACCAAATCCAAGCCCTTTCTCATGCCAGGCAACCACTTGGCCACTGAGGTATACCCCTAGCTCTATCCTGATACTTTCAATACTCACAACATTACTTAAAAGTACACAGCTAAAGCCAGGCATGGTGGCACACCCCTGTAATCTCAGCACTGGGGAAGCTGAGGCAGGAGGATCAGTGTGAGTTTGAGGCCATCCTGGTCTACTACATAACTGAGTTCCAGGCCAGCATGAGGTACACAGCAATAACCTGTTCTCAAAAAACCAAAAGAAAAAAAAAAAAAAGTCCACAGCTAACCAATTTAACTGTCCTCACCTCAATCTTGGGATGATTTAGCTGTGCACAGCTCCTATTTTAAGTTACTGCTGTCCGATATTTTTACTTCACCTTTTTCTTTTCTTTTTTGTGCTCAGGATTAAACTTAAGGTCTTGAGCATGCTAGACAGGTGCTCTACCATACAACTATATCCACAATCCAGCTTTGTTTTTTTTTTTTTGGATGTCAGGTTGTGGGGGTTGGTTTTTTGAGACATGGTCTTGCTTTGCAGCCTCAGTTGGCCCCAAACAATCTTTGTAGACCAGGCCAGACTTGAACTGGCAGCAATCCTTCTTCCTCTGCCTTCTAAAGGCTGTGATAACAGGTGTGTACCACTATATTCAGCATTCACCTTGTTCTTAATACCTCTGTCAAGAATATGCCTGCAGTCAATGTTTCTTCTGATTTGCCTCCTGTTCTTTGGTCATTGTTGTTTCTTATTTCATCTCTTCCCGCTGTGTTCAATTTCTTTCTTTCTGAACTACATTCTTTGGAATTGTGCTATAAAGTTTAAATTAATTACAACTAAAAAGATTAATAACTTGGCTTAAATGAAATGCGATTAAAAACTCAGCTGCAGCCGGGCATAGTGGTGCACTCCTGTAATTCCAGTACTCGGGAGGCTGAAGCAGGAGGATCAACATGCGTTTGAGGCCAGCCTGGTCTACAAAGGGAGTTTCAGACCAGCCTGGGCTACACAGCAAGACTGTGCTTCAAAAAATACAGCAAAACACACAAACAAATAAAAACCAACCAAAAAACAAAACAAAAACCCTCAGCCAAAATAGCACCATTTCTGTACTGAACAGCTATCCATGGTTAGTAACTACTGCCCTAGACAGGACTGCTTTACAATCTCTTACAGCCAGGGTATGCTGGAGAGAAATGCTCTCTTTTGTTGAAAATATCTTTATATTCTCTCAAATTACTGACTTGGTTTTCCGTCAGTCCTCTGAGGAGGACACTGTCAGTCTGCTGCTCCTTTGAATATGCGTCATGTCAAGCAGCTTTTTGGTTGCTTCTATCTGCTATATGATGGGTGTGTATTTATTTCTATTATATTTGAGGGCTATTCTACAGCCTACATCTGAGACTTAAGTGAATTCTGGAATTATTTTCAGGCCTAATCTCTTCAAATATTGCCTCTCTCAAATCTATGTTATCAGTCTGAAATTCTTATCCATTCTTTATAATTCTATCCTCCCTGTCCTATTTCCATTTTTCCCCTTTTGGGGACGCATTCTAGATTTCCACAGATACTTCTGGCTCACCAATTTTTTTTTTTCTAGCTGTTGCTAACTAACTGTTGAATCCAGGTAGAGAATTTATTTCAGTAATTAAACTTTTAATTTCTGTACATTCTCCTTAGTTATTTTTCAAAGTTGTCTTGTTATTTTTAATAGCATGATTCTTACTTTTTTATTACTTCTCTTTGCCTAATTTTATAATCCATATTTCATAGTAACATCCAATAAAGTTTCTAGCTAATCCTTCCATTAATTAAACTCCCTATGAAGCCCAGGCTAACTTTGAACTCTTGAGTCTCCAGCCTCAGTCTCGCAACTACGCCTGGCTTCATGATGCCCTTTTAAGATAAGCAGGTCAGCTTGGAATTCCAGCTACTCGGAGGGCTGAGGCAAGAAGATCCAGAGCTCGAGGCTAAAGGCAGCCTATGCAAATTAGTGAGACCATGTCTCAAAATTAAAAATATCAAGTAAAAGTTGGGGAGGTTGAGGGCGCAGTTCAGTGATAAGAGTGCCTTCCTTGTGAGGCCCTGAGTTTAACCCTTAAATATTGGGGGTGAGGGGGAAGCAGGTCAGTAAAATGGCAAAGACTAGAATAGAACTGTCTGCAAACTAAATTCCAAGCCAAAAAAGTGTTACCATGGCAAAGCCACCCTCAGGGATATATTCTGCATCTTTTGTATCTAGAACTCATTTATAAATTTCAAAAAGGAGTGACTAAATGGGAGGCATAAAAGCCTAATCTAAAGTTTCCCAAGTGGGTGTTGCTTTAAGCACAGCACAACAAAAGGTATAATAGAATACAGATTAATGCTTTAAATTTCCATTGTCTAATATGGCAGCCACTAGTGCATATAGCTGTATATATTCAAATGGATTATTCTTCATGCATACTAGCCACATTGCAGGTGGGTAGTAGTGAGTCATATGTGATTGGTGGCCACTATCTTGGAGTGTACTGGTATAAAACTTCTCTATCATTGTAGAGTTCTCCTGCATAGCATTGTTCTAGAATGCTATCAAGTAGAATGTGTACTGATGAATTATGTCATTTTATTGTTGCAGTAGTGGAAAAAACACTGGTTTTGAAGGCCAGCAGTCCTAGATTTGAATTCTACATCTCTTATTATAACCTCTGTGACTCCTGAGCAAGTTTGTAAACATCACTGAGTGTCTTGTTTCCTCAATCTATTAAAGTGAAAATCAGGAATAAGATGAAGAGAGTATCACCACTGTTCAGTAACTATAGAATCTGCCCATTCTTCATTAAATTCCTATTAAAGCCTTTTGTGGCTGCCAAAAGGCCCTTATACAGAAGATAAATACAGTGTTTCTGAAAGATTTGGGTGAATCACCCAACCTAAGCTCTTAGTGAAACCATTTTCTCTGTAATATTTTACCTCTTTCTTGGAGTGAATTGAGTGGGCAAGCACTATGTATAAATAATAAAAAGACAAACCTAAAAACAAACCAACAAAATAATGTAGAACTGGAAAAAGTCATAGTTCAATGTTCTATTACACTAACTCTAACACTTCAATTGAATAAAAGAAACTGGATACCCAGATCTAATTTGAGTTAAATGGGTCAGGTGTCTTGGTGGTATTTCCCATGGGTGAATGGAAAAGAATAGCTACAGAATTAGGTATAATTACCTATATGTATAATCAGGTACTAGCTTTTTATTTAAAGAACAAATCCCTAAACAACTCAATAGTTTATTGCCTGACAAAATTTTCTACTTTTCCGATTAGGTAGACAAAACATACTCAAGAGAAGCCTTAATACACCCATTATCACTGTATGCTGTCTGGTCACTTCTCCATGATACAGCTCTTTAAATACTTTCCCCAATGGAATAACTTGGTTAAGTGAGTTTCCTGTACAAATAAGAAAACTTTTGTTTCTACCCCTTCTTTAAAAATCTACCTAAAATGCATTAGCTTACTTTTCTCCCCTTGTTGTTGTTGTTAGGTGCCGTTGAGTCATTATCCGACTCAGAGACCCTCATAGGGTTTTCAATGGCTGACTGTTTTGGGATTGCCTTGGGAGTGGATTGCCAGGCCCTTCTCCCATTTTTGCGGTGTTGGGAATTGAACTCGGGGTCTCAGAGACTGCAGCACAGCGCTCTACCAACTGAGCTAAATCCCAGCCCGCCAGGATATTCTAATTAACACAATAAAAAATACTCCTGATGATTTAAGGTCACATTATAACAAATTAATCTATGATGCTATAGCGAGGTTAAACTTATAAGATATTGACATATTTATGTTGATCCCAGATTACAGTTTAGACAGCTTCTAGATTTTTACAAAATAAAACACGTATCTTGCTTATTTGTGGTTTGTTTGCTTGTGATTTGCCTTGACTTGTTTTGTACATAGACAACAAAAATATTTCCAAGTAAGTGAAACTCTGGTAAGTTAGGTTCTGGCTAATCTTAGTTCAATTATATATGATACTTTCAACTTCATAGGTCCTTTTACTGTGAAAGAAATATAGTTCACTCCAAGCTTATGCTAATGGTAATTAGGTCCACAAATCTCTTGATAACTTTTTTCTACTGATTATTGAATTTCAAGGTAGTAAAAAGCAGAATTAAGCCAATTACACTTTTTAAAAAATTTGGATTTGTGTTTCTTTGCAGGATTTCCTCCTTAATCGAATGTTTAACATAAAGAAAATAGCCATTTGCTGGGTGTGGTGGTGCAAACCTGTAATCCCAGCGGCTTGGGAGGTAGAGGTGGGAGGATCGCAAATTCCGAGACTAAAGGCAGTCTGCGTAATTTATCGAGACCCTGTCTCAAAAAATAAAAAGTGGGCTGGAGGTGCAGCTCAGTGGTCTAGCACTTGCAAAGCATGCAGGTGCGAGGCCCTGGATTCAACCCCCAGTACCACAAAAAACAAAAAACAAAAAACAAAACAAAACAAAAAAAAGAAAATAGCTATCTGAAATAATTATACTGTTACCATTAGTTTAAGTAAACTCATCTGAACTTACAGGTATTAAAAATCATTTTGAGAGCTGGATGCCATGGCACATGCCTGTAATCCCAATAACTTGGGGAGCTGAGGGAGGAAGATTGTGAGTTCAAGGCAGCCTGCACAATTTAGCAAGACTCTATCTCAAAATAAAAAAATTTTAAAAAGAGGCTGAGGATGCAGCTCAGTATTACAGCACTTGCCTAACATATGCAAGGCCTTGGGTTCAACTCTTAGTACCGCAGAAAATAAAACAAAACAAACAAAAAATGATTTTCAATATGACTGCATAATTTTTCCTTCCTTCCTTTCCTTTCATTTCTTCTTTTCTTTCTTTTTTGTACTGAGTGTTGAACCTAGGGCCTCACACATGTTTTGCAAGTACTCTACCATTGAGTTACATCACCAGCCTAGTTTTTATTATTTTTTTTGCGGTACTAGGGGTTGAACCCAGGGCCTGGACCACTGAGCTGCACCCCCAGCCCATTTTGTAGATTTTATTATTTTCTGAGACAGGGTCTCGCTAAGTTACACTGACTGTCTCTGGTCTTGAACTTGCGATCCTCCTGCCTCCTCCTCCCCAGCCGCTGGGATTACAGGCGTGCGCTACCACGCCCGGCTTATTTTTTGGTTTTTGAGACAGAGTCTTGTTAAGTTTTGCAGGCTGCCTCTGGCCTTGAACTTGTGATCCTCCTGCCTGTCTTTTGAGTCACTGGGATTACAGGTGTGCACCATTGCATTTGGCTTGTCCATAGAATTTTAAATCTGAAAGGTAATTATCTAAAAAATAATTTACTAAGAAGTCAGGGGACACAACCTATTTCATTTAAAAATACTTAAAAATGAGTAAGGAATAAGGATTCGGGGCTTCCAGCTTTCTACCAGACCTTGCCATTTCTCATTCATGGAATTAAAGGAATTTTAACATCTAGTGGCTTTTTATACATTATACTGAAGACATCCCCCAATACCAATTACCTCTCCATCAGGTAAAATTCACTTGTAAGACGTAGTAACTTCTACTTTTTAAGCTAGAAGCAACATTTGTCTAACAATATCCTTAAATGAGCACAATTTTCTTGGCTACTATAACTAGTTTTGCTATTCCTATGGTCAAGGCCAAACAGATTGCCTTCTGTCCTCCATCATCCATAGTTTCAATACCTATACTGAAATACTGGAAACACACACATACACACACACACGCACACACACACACGCACACACACACACACACTTTTTTTTTTTTTTTTTTTTCTAAGGCT
>VMDO01007587.1:0-18074 GCA_007922755.1 Pedetes capensis | reverse complement strand
AAGCCACACTTCAAGTTGTGAATTTTTCCCAGGCTACTGATATACAGTATGATACTCTCTAATGGCACTGGGCAGCAGCAGCCAGCCACAGCTCTCAGATTGCCATGTGATCAAAGGGGAAAACAACTGGTATTCCATAGTATCCTGTGTTGCTAAGCAAGGATGTCTGGTAGTTTAGGTGTATTAAATGCATTTTCAACATATGATGGGTTTATCAGGAGTAACCCCATTGTAAGTCAAGAAGCATACTTTGCACTTTCTTCAAAAGGCCAACCTGAGTTTTTCCAATTGCATTTAATCATTACTAGAACCTGTAAAATGCCTGAAAAGAAGCACGGAATAGGAAGCAGAAAAAGGGTTATAATCCTAACTCTCCAACTAAGTGTGTCTGCTAGGCATCCCTGAGTCTCAGTTGACTAAACTACCTGCTTATCTCACAAAAGTTACTCTATCTTTAGAGTATTCAAGTACAAAAGCTTTTAGCAAGGCAATGATACCCCATAGACATTCAATTAAATAAATAAATAGAAAAACACTACTATTTAGGGCAAAGATAGTAGTTACCCTGTGGAAAGAGATATCAGCGTCTGTTCCCATCTGTGTCTCCCAAACTAAATTCTGATGCTCAGGGGCACAAGCAAGCAGCCAAGAGTTCAGGGTTAAAACAAAAACAAAGGAGTAAAACTTATTGTCATAAAATAAACAAATATAATGCTAACAAATGGAAAGTATACTTACAAAATAACATAGTAAGTTACTATATGTAAAAGTGTTTTCAATTTTAGAGCCAGCTTAAAAAATGTGATCTTACAAAGAGACTCATCTATAATGATAAAACAGTGTAGGCCATATTTTGTACTGTAATTTGAAAAGCCAAGAATAATTTGCTGAAACTAATACTTAACTAGTATTAAATGTAAATAAATATACTCACAGCTTGCATTTCTATACAGAAGAAATGGTTCATGGAGCTGAAATTCCAAATCTTTATTCACCGGTTCAACTAGATTGTGCATATTCAGTCGATTCACAATGGTAAAACCATGGTAAGGTGAAGCTGACCTTAGATTTAATACAAGCAAATTTATAGTTACCTTTTAATCTGCAGAAATATTACCTAGGACTTTATTTTCATTTCAAAAAAAGAATGAATGCATGAGTACATTATAACATATTATCGGCACTTAAAATCATAGATAAAAATTAGATAAGACAGATTATATCTACCCTCTGCTTGGAAGTCTTCAAGGATTCAATTCCTCCTGTAATCCCAGTGTAATTGGGGAGGATAAGACAGGGGGATTGTTAAATTTGAGGCCAGAAGCAGTCTCCATAGCTTAGCAAGACTGTTTCAAAATAAAAACTAAAAAAGGGGCAGGGGCTGATGATATCGCTCAGAGGTAGAGCACTTGCCTAGCATGTACAAGGCCCTAGGTTCAATCTGTAGCACTGCAAAAAAAGTAAAATAAAATAAAGTAGAATAAAAAGGGGCAGGTGATATAGCTCAGTGGTGGAGTGCTTACTTGTTGTTGTTAGGTGCTGTCTATTCGGTATCCGACTCATAGAGACCGTCATAGGGTTTTTAATGGCTGACTGTTTTGGGATTGCCTTGGGAGTGGATTGCCAGGTCCTTCTCCCATTTTTGTGGTGCTGGGAATTGAACTCGGGACCTCAGAGAGCACAGCACAGTGCTCTACCAACTGAGCTAAATCCCAGCCCATGGAGTGTTTACTTAGCATTCATGAAACCCTGGGTTCAACCCCTAGCACTGGGAAAACAAAAGACTTAGTTCCTTGGAGTTAAGGCTAAAGTCCTTACAAAGGCCAACAAGTCCTGATAGCCCTTCTCTGCACCCCATTTCATCTCCTGTGTTTCTTCTCTTGGTTCCCCGCTCTGGCCACACTCAGCTCTTCGCTACTCTCTGCAGGTATGCTTCTATCTAAAGACCTCTGCCTGGAACACTGTCCCCGAATCCACACAGGTATCTTTCTAATGTTCCCAACCTCAAGAACTTTAACCTTTCTTTTTCCATACTACTTGTTATATTTATTGTCTTTTTCCTACCACTAAAATGTAAGCTTCATGCAAATGGAGATTTTTGTCTTATTTTTTTCAGATACATCCCAAGATAGTAAGTATACAGACAACTAATCAATATTTACAGGGAGAAATGTCACTCATTTAAGATATGGTAAAGAACTGGCTATAATGACTGCCAGTCATTACAGTAATAATTTTCCTTACTCCAAATATGTCTTTACATAGTTCTCAGCCAGAATGAAAATGGCTTGACTTCTACAATAAGAAACACTATGAGTTCCCATACTAGGGAAATTCGGTATACAATTTTTTGGACACTCTTCACATGTATCTAACACTTCGTATTCTCATTTGTTTCTATGTGACATAACAGGGAGATAACAGAACCCTATTCTATGGATTAGGAAACAAAGAGCATGATTAAGGCCGGTACCCAAAGTCTCACAAGTAACTGGGATTCAGCTTTAGGATTTTTCCCTCCACATACACGATTCTACTCTTAGTGACTTGTGTAAAGTAATATTCTGACCTGTTGGTCTACTTTTAACCAAAGTACACAATATTGTCTCATATTTCCCAAACAGAGTTTATTGTTGTTGTTAGGTGCCGTCGAGTCGGTATCCGACTCATAGAGACCCTCTGTACAACAGGGGAGAAACACTATTGTCAGTGCTTCTCTGCTGTTCATAGGGTTTTCAATGGCAGATTGATTTTTGGGAGGGGGTTGCCAGGTCCTTCTCCCAAGCCTACAGCTTCTGGTGTTCCCAGGCGGTCTCCCATCCAGGTACTAACCAGGCCTGACCCTGCTTAGCTTCTGAGATCTGCCGGGATCAGATGCCACAGGGCTACAGCTGCAGGCAAAAGAGTTTACTGAGTCTTTTTTTATTAGAATCAATGCCATATCAACGCCATATAAGCTTCTATTAATTAGATTAAGTCATCTATTAAATCTCACCTTTTCTATAATCAATGGATTTGTTCTATACTTTAATAAGGTCAGTAAAATACTTTCCAAATATGAATACCAGCATTCCAATAACAGTTAAGAATTCCTAGAGATTTAAATTGCAATGAAGATTAATGAAAGGGCTGAGAGTGAAAACGACTTTCTTTTTTTTTTGCGGTACTGGGGGTTGAACCCATGGCCTCACGCTTGCATGCTCTGCAAGTGCTGGACCACTGAGCTGCATCTCCAGCCCAATTTTTTACTTTTTGAGACAGGGTCTTGCTAAATTACACAGACTACCTCTGGTGTAGAACTTGTGATCCTCCTGTCTCCACCTCCAGAGCCACTGGGATTACAGGCGTGTGCCACCACGCCCAGCTCTTTCTTTTTCTTTTTTAAAGACAAGGCCTTGTTGTACAGCCCAGGCTTGCCCAGAACTTGCTATGCAGATTAGGGTGGCTTTGAACTTGTGTCAACCCTCCTGCCTCAGCCTCCCAAATGTTGGGTTTACAGGTATACACCACCATGCCTGGCTCAACCATTTTTTTTTTAAATGTGGAAAATTAATAACAAGGGAAAAAAGTGTCATAGAGCAGCTTAGTGTTTAAATATCAAAGTACTTACACATAAAAAGATGAGTGTTTAGACAAGATCTTAAAGTTTTACCCCAAAATTAATTAGTTAATTAATTAATTGACTGATTCTGCAGTCCTGGGGAATTAAATCCAAGGCCTCGTGAATGGTAGGCAAGTGGTCTACCACTGAGCTGCACCCCAGAGCCCATTTTTTTATATTTTAAATTTTGAGACAGCTGGGGTTTTTAGCTCACTTGGTAGAGTGCTGCTCTGTGTTCTCTGAGGCCCTAGGTTTGATCCCCAGCACTGCAAAAATGAAAGGACATGGCAGCTTACTCTTGAAGTAATCCTGAAACAATCAGCCATTGAAAACTTTATGAGTAGGTATACAGGGTCGCTATATGATCAAAGCATCTAACAACAATTTTGAGAAAGGATCTTGCTAAATTGTGCATGCGCTGCCTGACCTTCAGCACAATCCTCTTGCCTCAGGCACCTGAGTAGGTGGGATTACAGGTGTGTGCCATACATAGTGCCTGGCTGCTTTACACCAAAATTTAAAAAGTATATTTGACATAATCTTTTTTTTTTTTAGGTACTGGGGGTTGAACCCAGGGCCTTGTGCCTCCATGCTTTGCAAGGGCTGGACCATTAAGCTGGCCCCAAGCCCATTTTTTTTTTTTACTTTTTGAAACTGGGTCTCGCTAAATTACGCAGACTGCCTCTGGTCTCGAATTTGGGATCCTCCTGTCTCTGCCTCTTGAGCTGCTGGGATTACAGGATACAGGCGAGCCACTGGGATTACAGGACACAGGCGCTGTGATTACAGGATCACAGGCGCTGGGATTGCAGGATTACAGGGGTGTGGCCGGCACTTGACATAATCTTTTAAATTAGTACCAAAAAATAAAGGCAATCCTTAAAATACAAAACAGAAAACAAACAACAACAAAAATCCAAAACAACAAAAGAAGAAAAAAAAATAGCTGACAGTAATAATTCCTGCTGCCACTTCCCTAAACTCTAGAAAACAAAGCAAGGAGCCTGCCTCTGTCAGAACAAGACCTTAGGGCAGGATGTCCATATTTTTGGCTTCCCTGGGCTGCATCAAACAAAGAGGAATTGTCTTGGGTCACATATAAATTAGATAATATAGTTAGTGCATATATATATAATAACGAGAGGTCACAAAACACTAAAAAATACTCAATGTTAAAGGATTTTTTAGAGCCGTATTACTACCTGTCCCAGGCTATGGGTTAGACATGTTTCCCTCAGAGGAATCCAGGAAAATAAATATTCCATGACCATCATGTCCTCTCAGTTGCCTTTAGGCTCCCTAAGTTACCTAACACAAAGTTGCAAAGCAATCATGTTTTAAGATAATTCTCAGAGAAGTTGAAACTAAAAAATGTACAATTATGAATAATACAGGTTTTCTGAAGAACTCACACACTAATTGCACATATTACTAAAGACACTGTACACAATCCAGAATTTTCGAAGAGGAAGCAGGGGTAAAAGCATTTATAGAGGCAACCCCTCACTTCGTAACCACCAAACAGAAGGACTGAGTTCTCAATTGCTTTACTTTATAGAACTAGTCTATATAATATGTTTTCCTTATTCTTTTTAATATGGAGTTAGGCAGGCAGGCATCTGTTTCAGACCTTTTCACTATTAGAAAATACTTTCTATTTGGGGATGGTTTTGCTAGGCTCCTAAATAAATTCTAGTTCTGTTTATTCCAAATCATAGGAAGGATCAGAGAAGAGAAATAGCTCAGTTAGGATCTCACAGAGAGGAATGGATGAAAACTTAAAGGAGATAAGCAGGAAGGTTCCAAAGACAAACAACATAAACAAACCATTTCAAATGGCATTGTTCGACATTCTTCTTTTTTTTGGTGGCTGTTTTGTTTTTTCAAGACATGGTCTCACTATGCAACCCAGCCCAACCTGGAACTCACTATGTAGCCCAGGCTGGCCTCCAACTTGCAGTGATCCTCCTGCCTCAGCCTTCTGAGTGCTGGGATTACAGGTGTGTGCCACCCCCACACATCTACCATTGGATTTTAAAAAAACAAACATGTTTCTAGAAACTTACCTTCTATATACAAATAAGGTCCCTTCAATATCAGTTTTCTCCTATAACAGACAATGAATTGATTAGTATTTTTCCCCATAATTCAACCCTAAATACTCCCAATGGAGAAGAAATGCTTCATGTTTAAGATCAACTTGTTTTACTTACTGTAAAACTAATCACTTTTGAACAGGTAAAACAAGCCTCTCCACAAATTTCTGTTAGGAGTTTCTTCTGTATCCATTCAATGCTACTGATGCATTAATAAGTATACCCATTTCAGTCCAACATGTATGTATCTGCAGCATTTTACTTTTTTAACTAATAAAGGATAAAACTGTAGAATTAGCTAAAACTTTTTAAAAGCTAAGGTGTTTCAGTGAGATTTCTTAATTTTAAAGTCCAGGTCCTATGTATGGCAATTTCTTCACTTTAAACGTTTATCAAAGCTAAGAGAAAAAGAAAGAAGATTTTCTTACAGGATACTTTGTTTCATCACTGGAGACTTTCAAAAATATATTTATGAGCAACACATTTTGTGGTTAGTTAAAAACTACTATCAAATGCAGCTTGCTATTTTTAGAACTTCATTGAACAATCATGGATATTGAAACTGTATTTTGCCCTAATAAGAATTTCTTTTTTTAAAATTCAAGTGAAAATATGATTAAGGAAGTAGAAGTTGGGCTGGGGATGTTGGTCAGTGGGAGAGTGCTTATCTAACATGCAGGAAGCTCTGGGTTCAATTCCCAGCACAAGAAAAAGAAACAAAACAAAATGAAACCTAAGAAAATATAACTCATTACTTTAATTTGCTGGGACAAGAGTGTACTTAGGTTTTATACAAAGTCATAGTGTTTTTCCTTTCTAAAAACAAATAATCCTACTAGTCTGCAGTTCTCGGACTAGGCTGAATCTAAATATTTTAATGTAATCAACAAACTATTAAAATGTTTAATCATATCATTATTGAATTTGTTGGGTTAAAAATTAAAATCAATTAAAATTTGATTTCTTTTTTTTATTAGAAATTTTTAATGTACATCATAATGTGATTCATTTTGACATGCTTTTCGTTGTGACAATTTTCATATATGCAATTTGATAAGCATTATTCATACAGGTTACCCCTTACCCTCCTCTATGTTTCCCCCCTCCCCCCTAAAATTTGATTTCTTCCAGGAGTATTTCCTTAGCATAAATATCATCACGAAACTTTTCCTTCATAAGGATTCAGAGGCTTTTTTTTGTCTTTAAAATGTTCAGTTATCATTATTATTATTTTTTTTGTGGTACTGGGGGTTGATCCCGGGGCCTCACACCTGCATGCTTTGCAAGTGCTGGACCACTGAGCTGCACCCCCAGCCCTTTTATTTTTTTCCTTACTTTCTGAGACAGGGTCTTGCTAAATTACGCAGACTTCTTCTGGTCTCGAACTTGCGATCCTCCTGGCTCCGCCTCCCAAGCAGCTGGGATCACAGGCGTGCGCCACCACGCCCAGCTAAACGTTCAGTTATTATTACAAGAAACTGGTAATCAACTGTCTCACAGTAAAAGAAAATTTGTCCCCCCAAAACACTGTGCCAAGTTACAATTCATTGTAAAATGAGAAATGATGGTTATGTGCTATGTGCCACGACTGAAATAAACGGAAGCTTATTTTCAGCTCAGGTTGTTATGGCATGTATTTCACATTTAAAACAGGGCTCGGAGGTTTAAAATTCTAAAATGTTCAAAGTCATTGTGAAAAACTAGAAATAAGTATTGATCCAAGTCTTCACCATTTGTCTGCAATCAATATTTCACAAATCTGTATATAGACTAAGAAAAGTGATTCAAAACACTTCAAGTTAAGGCAATTTCTAAAACAGCTACATTCATAATCTATAATTTCATTGTTTGTGGTTTCTCATTCCAGGAGGTGGAAGATGGTTATGAAAATTCTTCATTTGAATTAACTGTATTCATAAATGCCAAATGAGTTTCACAAAATTACTATAATCCATCTATATTACATTGTAAAAACACATGATAATCTTTCAAGAGTTTTGCTAGTTTAAAGATTTCATTACTTATTGAAATGTAAACGCCATCCACTGAATTTAACACAACAAACATTTACGGACTGTAAGTGTGAAGTCTGTAGCTGAATGAGTTAATTAGGAACAGTCAATTACAGGAAAACGGGAAATTATGTAAACAACTAAAAAAGCTTCAAGCAGAGGCTAACAAGAGTCAGTGAACAGACTGATTGTAACTTTTTGGACCCCTTCTGGTGCACAAAAGCCAAACGTACTTAGACTGATGGGAGTATTCAAAGGTGACATCACCAGTCTCTTTTCCCTGCAAAAAGTCTCCAGGGGCCTTTCCCTAAGTGTCTTGAAATCTTTTCCAAAACTCTGGGAATAGTGTAGTGCGATTAAAGCCGAACTAACTCAACCTTGCCTCTTCCAAGAATTAAAACTAATTGGATTCCAACTTCCAAATCCAAATGACCTCTGACAAGGGGGCTCTCATTTACGTCAGTTGGGAGGAGAGGAAGGGTTTTTATTTTGAAGATTAAGTATATGTAATTTATCTAACAATCCTTAAAACCTCAAACACAAGTTTTTAGACACCTTTCTGATCTCACCGGTCTCATATTCAACAACATTAGTTTAAAGAAGGCAGGTCGCCCACTTCCCAGACCCGACCCCAAGGGACTGATCCTTGGTCCGATCCTCCCCTCCACCAGCTTTTTCCTGAGATGTCTCCGGCCTACATGCCTCCCCCCTTTCTCCCAATCCCGGGCGTCTCTGTCATCCCTCGGGCTCTCGCCAGATTCTAGGCCAGCCTCTGGCCTCGCCTTGGTTGCCCTAGCCTCCCGCTTCGTCCCCGACCCCAAGCAGCCTGCGCGGCCCCTTTAAGAGGCAGCGGCGGTCAGGCAGGCATCCTCAGTAGCTGGGTCTTACTCACCCACTGGTTGGCTTTGGGGCAGAAGGTGTACAGAGCGACCTGGCCCGTGAGGTCTGCGATGCTGGTGATGTAAGGGTCGTGTTGTTTCAGGGCCGCTAGGCTCATCTCCTGCCCAGCTCGGCTCAGAGACTCCATCTTGACTCCAGGAGCCTAGCCCCTCTGGAGGGGGCGGAGTCGCGAACAGGAAAGTGCCGGCCAATCAAAGTTCCCCCAACCTTGTCTGCCCGCTCAACTTCCGCCAGTCCGCCCAGCCTCGCGGCGGGGTGGTACGGCTGCCATTCCGCTCCGCCGTTCGCACTTCCTGGATTCCAGGTTCCGGTCTCATTAGGTATCATCTCCTCAACAGTTAGGAGTAGCAACTGCGCCTGCGCTAAGGAACTGGTAGGTGGCAGTGTTGGCGCTACCTTTCAGCGAGCTAAAACTTTAGTCCGAGTGCTAAGGGATGTCCGCTCGTCGCCGGAGTTCCTGTGAAGTGAGGCTGGACACCGACTCGGTGCCAGCCTCGAGCTCGCGCGGAAAGGGCCACAGAACGAAAATATCGCTGTGGAAATTCAGGGCTCCATGGGCTGTTTAGAAAACACAGAAAACCATGGAAGAGGGGAACCCTGAATATTACCTCAGACCTCTTAGCCTCCAGCACTGTGGCATCCGATCCCGTCAGATCTTGGCAGCTAAAGCAGGGTCGGGCCTGGTTAGTACTTGGATGGGAGACCGCCTGGGAACACCAGATACTGTAGGCCTGGGAAAAGGACCTAGCAACCCACTCCCAAAAATCAATCCGCCATTGAAAATCCTATGAATACCAGAGAACCACTGGCAGTAGTGTTTCGCTTGTTCTACGTAGGGTCGCTATGATGGGTCGCTATGAGTCGGTATCGGATACCGATTCGAGGGCACCTAACAACAGACCTCTTAAGTCATCGCCGTTAACAGTTGGTGATTTCTGAAAAAAAAGTTTCAAAACAGCCAAACTAACCTGCTGGAAACTATGCGGGAATCTTCTATCCATTTTTGCTCCTTATTTTCCTCGTTTGAATGACACGTAACTATTTCATTCCAGTCCTGGGGAGAGCCCTTGAAGGCTTGAGTTTGTTTTGCGTCATTGGAAGTATTATAGAGTCCACTTATCCTTTTAGCAAACCTTTGTTGAGCATTTTAAAGCATTTTGAAAAGCCAGGTATTAAAGGGTCAAACAATGCACGGAGGCTGTAGGAAGCTTTATACCTCCAGACTTATTAAAAAGCAACATTTTCTTTTATTGAATAGACATCCCAACAAAATTTAAAGTTTTTGAGAGAAAATTTTCATTAAAATAGCACAACGTGAACTGATGGCCCCTTGGGAGCTTCCAACTCTGTTTAAGATATCTTGTCTCTGAAGGAAACTGAAAGAAATAGGACAATGAAGGCAAATAGGGTCGATGTGAGAGACATTTTTCTTTGAAACCCAGAGCATGGAGCCACTAATTCCATCCGGCCAGAAAAGCCTAGGAAAGCTTCGAAAAAGAGGTGATGTTTGAGTTGGTGCTCCAGGGACGAGTACGTGTTCCTCAAGAAGCAAGGTAAGGGCTCTGTTTGTTTCACAGCTCAGCAGTAAAGTAGGGAAGACACGTTCATCCCCATTCGGACCTGAAGAGAAGAAGTCAGTGGCTCAAAGTTCCACACTAGTCAAGGGGATTCTGGTATTAGAATCCAGGGACCTCTGCCTTCTACCCTGGGATCCTTTCCTCCATAGCTGGGCTCCTCTCCCTCCCACCAGCTTACCTCTTCCTTTCTTGCCTCCTACCTTCAATCCGTTTTAAGAATCTGTCCCTTGATATTAATACATTCACATGGTATTAAGTGCAGAAGGCATACTTGCATTTAGTTTTTTTTCTTAGATAGATTTCCTACACTAAGATATTCCCTTTTAGTTGATTATTTTTGATTGACCAGGGCTAGAATTAGTAAAGAACAACAAGGTGTTTTAGGAATTTTCATATTTGGAATAGCAAATCACTTCAAAATTCATTTTGGCATGTGAATGCTGATTTTCCTGACCTATACAGCTCCTAAGTTATGTGGAAGACAATGTGAATATTTTGGAATTGAAAGTCATCTTCATTTATCCTGAGGCCTAATATTTAAGATGAATCAAACCAAAAGACCTTTTTTGAGTCTTAGCACTGTAGACCCTGAGAAAGAGGTGCAGACAGAAAAAATGCAGGCAAAAATAGTCTCTGACCCACATTAAAAATGAATTGTTGTTGTTAGGTGCCGTCGAGTCAGTATCCGACTCATAGTGACCCTCATAGGGTTTTTTTCAATGGCTGTTTCAGGATTGCCTTGGGAGTGGATTGCCAGGCCCTTCTCCCATTTTTGTGGTGCTAGGAATTGAACTTGGGACCTCAGAGACTGCAGCGCAGCTCTCTACCATCTGAGCCAAATCCCAGCCCTGCATAACCCTTAGCATAGAGTAAATTCTCAGTAAATATTGGTGAGTGAGTGATGTTGAAACCCAACTTCTTGAGGGAAAGGTGGGAAAGATGCTTATTCTATAGTTTGAAAACTTCATTACTTTTTTTTTTCTGTTTGGCAATACTAGGGTTTTGAAACCAGGGCCCTCTATCACTGAGCCGCACCTCCAGCTTTCTTTTTATTTTTGAGACAAGGTCTTGATAAGGCTGCCTCTGGCCTTGAACCTGCAATCATCCTGCCTCTGCCTTCCAAATTGCTTGGATTACAGGTGTGTGCCATTGTGCTCAGCTTCAGTCACTTTTAAGTTATGTTAGTTCTTATTATTATTGGAGACAGGGTCTTGTTATATAGCCCAGACTGGCCTTGAACTCACAATCCTCTTGCCTCCTTCCTAAGTGGCTGGGATTACAGCATGCCATGGTGCCTGACTCCCTCAGATATTCTTATGGCTCATTTCGTTGCTTTTTTCGTAGCACTTACCTGCAAGTTGCAATTATATTATTTATTTATGTTTTGATTCTCCTGTCAGTTAAATGAAGGCAGGAACCATATATATTTACTATCACATTCCTGGGGCCTGGCACAGAGACAAGGTCTAATACATATTTCTTGAGTTTATTTGCATGTTAGGATGTTCTCTTTTGCATAATTTGGAGAGAAGGGATGGTAATTTTAACTCCACCTCTGACAAAACATTTGTTTATTATAGGTGATGCCTGCTTTGTTTATATTAATATATTTTGATTCTTAGGCACTCAGCTTTCTAAAGTCAACAAATTGTTTTTAGTATAGGCTAGAATAATAATCACTTCATACCTTTTCATTCTTGCAGTTTTCCCTATGTGTGTTTCCTTCTCTCTCTTTCTCCCCCCTCCTCTCTTTTCTTTATTCTCCTCCTCTTCCCCCACTCTCTTGGCTCAGATTTTAAATTCTAGAAGTATTGCCTGGAAATATTTATTGTAGAAGTATTTTGTTTACCTTTTTAGGCAGAGAAACTACAGTTAATTTCTCCAAGGTCATATAATGATTCATTTGCTGAGTTGGAGTTAACATCATCTAGTTTTGGCTTCCAGGTAGATCATGTGTCTTGCTACCATTCTGCCTGACACATTCTTAAATTACACTGGCTACACGTGAGTGATACTTGTTACCCCTGTGCTGCTATTTCACCACTGATAGTTATTTTAATTTATTTTCATGATTTATATCAAAAGTTTGTGGAATTACTATGAAATTCATTATTTGGTTCTTACCAGATACTTAGGATAGTAACTATTTCTTTTTTTTTTTTTGTAAAGGTCTCAGACCTTTGTATTTTAAAATAATACCTCTCAAGTTTTTTGTTAATACTGAATCTTGGTATGGTGCCCAGGCTGATCTCCATCCTCCCACCTTTGATTCCTGAGTAGCTGGAACTACATGTATGTGCCACCCACATCCGGCTTGTAAAAGTATTTTTATAGGTGACAGATATTTTCTAGAATTATTTCTGATATGTCAAATAGTTTAGACTGCTCTGGAACAAAAATGCATATACTTCCACCAGGAAGAAAAAGTAGCTGTTCCATTTGGAGTAATGTAAGTAGAATAAAAGAACATAGGACAATAGTAGAACCTCACTTAGTTGAGGTTTTATTGCCAAATGAAATTACATTTGACAGAGTGTTCTTAATTTTCTTAGGTAGAAAGTTTTATGCTTTTTACTGTTATTAAACCCAATGTAAAGTCTCAAATAGTAATAGAATGGCAATGGCCTAAATAATGGCTATATAGTCAACTGGCAGGCAACTGGTAGCAGATTAACAGGCATACCTATTAACAAACTCTCAATATTGGTATTGGATGTACATAATTGTTGTCTATTTGTAAATGAAGAAGTCCAGAGGCATGAGGAGATTGGTTGACTTTCCTGTAGCTGAGATTGTTTTCAGTTCACCAAAAATCCTTTTATTTTTTTCTACTGTATTGGGCACAGGACCAGGCTTCATTCCCCAGCTCCTTTGTATTAAGTATGGTTCTATGAACCAGTTTGGGTCTCTGGAAATGCTGTGTGCCATCTCTAGGTCCAGGTATACAGAACATATTCCTCTCTGCACTTTCTTATCTACCTTCTATTGGCTGAGTACAGACAATGGTGAGGCTGTAAGGTATGGCAGAACATGGGAAGGAATGAACGTGGATCTTGAATCACCATATAGAGGAAAGTTGCCTGCTTGAGGCAGGGGGATGTCCTCAGATTATTATTGTGAATGAAAAGTAGAGACATTATTGTGTTGGGGGAATTATGTGCTTTGGGATCTCTTTGTTACTTCACTGTGGCCTGTCTCAACAAATTACACTGTTCCACATTGTTTAGAAAGTCAGCAATAAAATTTCAGTCTTTTAAAGGAGAATAAAAATTAAGCATATGATTTACCAGAACACGCTGTTTGCTTAGTGCTTTGACAATAAGTCAAGATTTTAAAAGAACTCCAGTCATAGCTTTGCATTTACAATCAGTTACAGGCACAAATTTGCAGAGTCACAAAGTGGCTAAAGACCAAAAATGCTTTGGTCTATACCATTAAGCGATTGATTTTGTAATTGCATCATGAAGTAATCTGCTAAGCCAAAATAGGAGATTGTCATTTAAAATTCACTTTTCCATGAGAGTTCCACAGATATTGTGAGAATTCCTTTAATTATGCTCTTCTTTTTTCCTCAGATGTATCAAAATACATATGTTTTTCTTAAGCCAACACAGTAGGAAAAGTTTGATTAAAGGGATCTGTCTGCACTATCAACTCTGAAAACTGCAAACTGCTTTGTTGACTGCAGAAGTTTTAGTAGCAGGACCTGTACGCTTTGAGGATTCTTTTCTATATCTTCCCAATTGCAGTTCTAGGATGCTTCTAGTCTCACATTACTATTAGTAATTTACTAATATTTTGTTTTTCCAGCAAAATTAATATCCTAATCTTTCTTACGTTTAATTCATTTCCTAAGTTTTAGCTCCATTGGATCTGAAATTTGGTTGTAGAGATCCAAGGCATAATAACAAGCCATTGAATGCCTATGGATTAAATTTTCACAGGAACATCAATAAAGATGAATTGCTTATCTTCACTGTATTCTCCCACTTTGAGGTAAAACCACAATGTTACATACTTAAAAGGTTCAATTGCTTTTTTTATATTTTATGATGGCATACTATCTTAATTTGGGTCTCCAACATGGGTCTACTTGGGGCAAAAATGACATAGGATTCCTTGGTAGTCTTTCTTCTATAAACCATTCATTATATGATTTGTGAATAATAAATGTAGCTTAGTATCTTGTTAAGCTTGAATTCATTTATCCTGAGGGCTCAAGAATTAGAAAATTCTATTTTTTCCCACTCAATTGCACTTATAGTAATTAATGTTAAAAGGAGGCACTACAATCACTCTGAATTACTGAAATGCTATAATTTAATGGAGATTAGCTGTCACAGTGTGAAAAACCATTCACTCATCTGTATGTTGTCAGCCTTGAATTTAAGGAATACTACTTGCTCTGGGCCTTGAAGGAGATCTCAGTATTCATTACTTAAAGAGAAGGAAATAAATTATGCTTTGCCATTCAATAAGCATTAACCTATAAGATAACAGAATAACCAATTTCTCTTGCACAGTAAAATTATTGCCACTACTGTGATAAAAGAGGTTGAACTAGGTCAAAGTGATCCTTTTTACATTACTCAAGAACAGTAGAAGGATTAAAAATTTATGAATTACCTCCTAGAAACAATGATCTGGTACAGAAATGTAATAAAACACCCCCTCTCCTATGTCTTCCTAAGCTGCTCTGTGCCATTTTATTGTATTAGCATGACAACTTTCTGAAGCTCTACAAACAGTCCATTGGTAAAGATGAAGCTTTATAAACCAAAAAATTTTCTTTTGAAAATCCACAGGCAGATGGTATAGAAAGGTAATGTTAAAATGTGAAGCAAGTAGCATTTCCTTTTGTATGTTCTGTGTGTTCAAAATTTTATTTTATTTAGATCACTGATAAGGGCAAGCCAGTATAAAGGGAAGGGGATAAAAAGGTAGAGTATTATGGGCTGGAGATGTAACTTAGTGGTAAACCACTTGTCTACCATGCAGGAGGCCGTCAGTCTGATCGCCAACACTGCCAAAAAAAAGTGTTTAAAAATCATACAATATAAATGTCTTTCTGAGTAAAAGTGTATGAAAAATATAGGTTGTTTTTATATGAAATATTCCAGTAGCAAAATCTGCCAAATTTATTTCTTAGAAGAGTTCTATCTAGTTTGGAAAGGTTACTTATTAATGTTTCTTTTACTTTTCAGATGTTTCTAAGTCTTTTTTTTTCCTTAAAAAAAGTGTTTTAAAACACATGTATTTATGTGATATTTAGTGCTGAAAAATAATCTAGTGGACTATTTGGCAATATATGTACACAACTTGGTTGTAAAGGGTGTTGGGGGAAATTTGAATGTCTTATTTGTAACTGTCTAGAAATTGTGTATTTTCTGAGTATTGATTTATGTGGATGTTTTCATATAGAAAGATTTTTTTTTCTTTTTCAGTGACCCCTTTCCTATCTCTTTTTCCATTGATGAGCTTTCATTGTTCAATAATGAAACACAGGGGAACATACAGTTTCAAACTTTCCATTTATCTGTTTTTGAGCTAACTTGCCTTCTTGTTTAGTAAAGGCAATGGAAATATGATTACCCAGGTGAAACTTTACTGTTCAGGCATTTTCTGCTTTCTACAGATTCTGGCATTTAAAATAATCTACTGCGAACTGAGGCTTGGGTGGAAAAAACACCTATCCACAGTTATACTGGTAGAATATATGTGAATAAAATTATTAAAGTCTTTAGTGAATCTCTGAGGATTGGAGATACATCATCTACAGAAAGCAGCCAAGAGATCTGTCAAAAGTCATATTACACCAAGGAAACAGAGCCTTATAGCTTCTGATTGTTGAAAAGATGTCAGCTGAATCAAACTGACAGGTAATCTTAATGTGGTATTTTGTTATGCTTTCTCAGAATGAGCAAAAAATCTTCTCCCGAAAGATACTGATGGCTTTTTAAAGTTTGAATAGCATCTTTTCTGATAGAAAATTCTGTTTAAAAGATATCATTGACATAAAAAGATGCATTCTTTAGATTTTGTCCTTTCAAACGGGAGACAGCTATTGCAAAATAGGTTTTAGAGACAAAACTAATGAATTTATGTCTTTCTTCTTAAATATGGTGCAAGGTCAACCTATTAACATTATGAAACTAAAATCACCCTCAGGCCTCTTTTGTAAGGGCCCTAATCCCATTCATTTAGGAGAAGGACCTGACAACTCACTCCCAAAAAACAATCAGCCATTGAAAACCCTATGAATAGCAGAGAAACACTAACAATACTGTTTCATCTGTTGTACAGAGAGTCGCTATGAGTTGGACACTGACTCAATGGCACCTAACAACAACAATCATCTCATTCATGAGGGTTCTGCTCTCGTCATCTTTCACTTCCAAATTCCCTATCTCCTAACACAAGGGCAGAATTAAATTTCAACATATGAATCTTAGGACATAAAGGTTCAGACTATTGCAGACCCACATGTGTTAGACCTACTTTGTAAGACTGAGCAAAGCAAACTGCTAACTGAGCAATCTCATGGTATGGCCATGGTGGCAGTCTCTTCATCATTTTCTGCTTTGGAGTTACCTTTCCCCCAAGACACAGAAGAGGAGAAATTAGCATTTTAAAAGCTTGGGGAAAATCACAGCCCAGGTTTTCTTTTCCTTTTGTACACAGTTTTTGAATCCAATCTTATTTAAAACCATCATCATCATATGCATGTATGGGTCACTAAAATACTAGCTATAAACCAAAAGCATAAGTGTCTCACTGTGGTTTTTGTTCCTATTAAAGAATGCCTGAGACTGGGTAACCTATAAACAAAGAGGCTTCTTTTGGTTCATAATTCTGGAGGCTGGTCGTCTTAAGTTATGGTGACCACATCTGGTCAGGGCCTCATGCTGCTTTGACTCACAGTGGAAAAATGGAAGGGGAAGTGGGCACATGCAAAAGAAAAAAGGGAATTAAAATTCCAACACATGAACTTTGGGGAACACACCCCAGCCTAACATTTTTAAAAATTGTTACTCAATATATTCCCATTTTTTATTTAGGTTAAGAAAGAATTACATATTCAGCTACATCTTTATTTTTAAACTACAGTCAACCTGTGATTGTTTAACTTGATAGTTTCTCATTTATTTGTCCCACCCAGGAGTTTAATGTTAGAGATTTCTAGCTCATACCAGTGAATTTCAAACAGTATCATTTCTTCCAGTAAATATTTAGGCAGTTCAATTTTTTCCCCTGTGTTTTCTAGGTTTATTAGAAATTATTGTGATTTTTCTGAAAAGTATTTAGAGAAGTGTGGATAATAAAAAAGAGGCCTAACTTTATACCATTAAAAAGTCAGACAATTAATTTTTGTATGGATAATACAATCTTAGACCTACAGTTCTGGGATAAGATCATTGATAAACTATATCAGAAATGTTATGATGACAAAGGCACCATGCTCTTGGTACTTTGACCTTTAATATGCTCCCTGCCATAGGAATATTAACCCCTTAGATAGACTATCCATATGTATTATCTCCTTTAATACTCAATCCAGGATGGGGCAAGGTTTATCCTTGTTTTATTTAGGGGAAAATGGGTGCTCTAGTATATGAAATGGCAAAGCCTGTCTCCAGAGAGGTGGGGCCAGCCCTACTACCACAGTGCCCATCCCACCACACTGTTCTGCCTCGCTGTCTGTGAACTCATTTCAGATCTCAGACCTTTGTCTTCCAGTGAATCACTTAGCAAAGCCGAAAAACAAATGCTGATGCCCTCATGGTGTTCTACAGGGCCATTCTCAGGTAATATGCGTTTTACCTGAGCCACCTCACTAGCTGCAAGGCAAATTGGGTGTTAGAACAAGAAAGGAAAAATTTTAAAAATT
>VMDO01007586.1:68825-90127 GCA_007922755.1 Pedetes capensis | reverse complement strand
CTTTTCTCCATTTAATGTGAAGTTGCATGCTGACCCAGTTGTAAGGATTTTTGTTTTGTTGATGTTTAGTCGTAACCCATATTGAAGGCTATGATCTTTGATCTTCATCAGTAAATGTTTTAAATCCTCTTCATTTTCAGCAAGCAAAGTGGTGTCATCTGCATAACGCAGGTTGTTAATGAGTCTTCCTCCAATCTTGTAGCCCACTAAAACTCTTGAAAGGGTGCAGATTAGAGTTGAGAATATACAGAATATGCCCCAGTGAAGAAGCTCCTGCTTATTAATGATTTATTTTTATATTTTAGTTATGAAATATTCCAAGCACACAAAAATGTAGAGAATGTACAGTACTCTGTTTTTAAAGTCTTAAGTATAGTTTACATACACTTACTCCCCAAAGTAATTGTACCAATTCCTGTTAACTGTATGAAAGTTCCCAAGTTATTAACTTTGCCTAGCACTCGGTATTGTTAAACTTTCTTTTATTACATGATGTTTTTCTTCCTCACCCTCCATGTTGAAATATAATTTACATTCAATAAAACTCACCCATTTTATATCTACAGTTTGGTTGAATTTAATTTATGGTAATTGTATTAACTTGTGTGTGCACTGCAACACTCAAGATATGAAACATTTGCAAGCCAGGTACACACCTGTAATCCAGCACTTTAAGAGGATGAAGCAGGAAGATTGCAAGATTGAGGCCAGTTTGGGAAATAAAGAGAGACTTTGTCTCAAAAGTAAAAAAAAGAAAAAAGAAAAAGATACAAACCATTTCTATCACTTTAAAAAGTTTCCTCATTCTTCTTTGTAGTCAATCTCCTCTTCATCAACCCCTCACTATGATAGCCACTGAACTCTTTTTTTGTCACTGTTATTTTGCCTTTTCTAGAATTTCATAATGGAATCATACAGTAGTCTTTTGTGTTGGACTTATTCCATTTAGCATGGTTTTGAGAAACAGCCTTGTTGCAGTGTGTTAAATTTGGTCCTTTTTATTGCTATATAGTTAATAGTATGTGTATAAGTACAATGTATTCATTTATGAGTTGATGGATGTTTGGGTTGTTTTTCCAATTGGGGGGCTATTATAAATAACAGTGCTATGAATAATTGTGTACAAATCTTTGACCTTTTTTCCTTTTTCCCCACTTTTTTGGGGGGCAGGTTTCAAGACAGGGTCTTACTATATAGCCCAGAGTGGCCTTTTTTGAGTGGTAGGGGTTTGAGACACAGACTTAAAATGTAGCACAGCCTGGCCTTGAACTTGTGATCCTCCTATTTTCAGCCTCCCAATTGCTGGGGTTACAGGTGTGTGCCAACACCCCTGGTGAGCTTATATTTTCGATTTGATAGTTTTCCTCTTTTCTAAGCATTCGTGCTATTAATTTCTCTCTGTGTACCACTTATGTCCCACAAATTTTGATATGTTGCATTTTTCTTATTAGTTTGAATAAATTGCCTTGTTAAATTTTTACGTAGATGATTTCTTTTCTCTAATCCTGTACCTTGTTCTTATTCTTGTTATTTGTTTAATAGCTAGGATCTCTAGTACAATGCTGAGTAGAAACAAAGAATCAGTTTTAATGAGCATCTCCATTCTTGGCTTGAAAGGATGTAATGTTAAGTCTAAAGTTGCACCATTAAGTATGAGATTTGTTGTAGGTTTTTGATCATTAGCCTTATTAATGTTAAAAGAATTTCACTTCTTCCTAGTTTGCAAAGAAATTTTGTTATGAATGGAAGGTGAATTTTGTCAACTACATTTTCCATATATTTTAAGATAGTCATGGGCTTTTCTTCAAAATAGCTTGGGCCTGGCAATCCACTCCCAAGGCAATCCCGAAACAGTCAGCCATTGAAAACCCTATGAGGGTCGCTATGAGTCGGATACCGACTCGACGGCACCTAACAACAACAACAACAACAATTAATCATCTTAAAACATTTTAAATTTAAAACCCTTTAAACCTTGAGTGTACTTTAATCCCTTTCTATGACTTGCATTGTAATATGGGATATCATTCATGTGTCATACTTAGTGTTAATTCTTGACCAAAATTGTTTATGGTATGAGCCATACCTTGATCACATTTGAATTTCCTGCAGGATCGAGTACAGTACATGGCTGATGACAGGCCCTTAATAGGTGATGAATTGGGCTAAATAGGGCTCCTGTTTTTGCTAAACAGCTACAGTTTATTGTGCATTATGAATTGTTATGTAGCTCCTTTCTCCATTATTTTGCTGGCTGCTGATAAAACTTTTGTGACTCATATAAAGTTAAATAGATGAGCTCTTCTAATTTCTGAGTTTTATTTGCTCATCAAATATTTGCTGCAAACTAAGTGCCAGGCTTGGCTTAGAGTTACTAGTAATGCAAAATGTATATGGATGGATACTCACAAGAACTTTATAGCCTATTGGAAGAGATAAGAGCTATATGTGAATTATTGCAGTGCAAGATAGAAAGTGATCCATAGGGAAACAAGCCAGTCTCTGAAAGACAAATACCACATTTTATCTCATATGTGGAATCTAGATTTAAAAACAAAAACAAAAACAAAAAGACATGAAAGTAGAAGCGAGACTGGGGAAGGGAACAGCAGAAGACTTGGAGATAGGGCCAAGAAGGGGTGAATGTCATTGAAGTACATTATATACATGTATGAAAAAGTTTCAGTGAAACCCATTATTTTGTATAAATTCACAAATATAAAAAATCACTAGGAATTTAGAGGAGAAAAAAAGAGATTAGATAGAATTTGAAGACTTAGTATCTTTTATGAAGGTCCTGACAGGTGCATATACTTTTGAGTCCATAATTTAGTTTTTGAAAGACTTGTTTCTTCCTGTATTCTCAATCCATGTTTCACATTATTGAGGAGTTAAATAAATAACCCAAGGGTAAGTATTTTATAGGGGCTGGGATTTAGCTCAGTTGGTAGAGCACTGAGCTGCAGTCTCTGAGGCCCCGAGTTCAATTCCCAGCACCACAAAAATGGGAGAAGGACCTGCCGCTCCCAAGGCAATCCCGAAACAGCCATTGAAAACCCTATGAGGGTCGCTATGAGTCGGATACTGACTTGACGGCACCTAACAACAACAACAACAAGTATTTTATAAGTTAAATTCTTCAAGAAACTGATATATTTTACTTTTATTGTAATAGTCCTGAATGTGATGTTTTAATAACATGAGAATTCGACTCCATACACAGTCTACAAAGGCCCTTTGTGATCTGCCGCAAATACTTATCTTCGTCTCTTATGCCCTCCCCATCTTGTTGGATACTCCAGCCGTAACACATATGGCCCTTGACAGTGTGGTGTATTCCAGCTCTGATTGTATTCATTCTTTGCCCTACATATAATTTCTTTTAATTCTGTCTTCCTAGGTAATAGTTATCCTTTAACATTCCAGTTAAGTATTTCTCCCCTGGGAATTCTTCCCCAAACTCATCCCCTCTTATATGCTCTGTGTTCATTTTTCTGTTAGAGCCTATATTACATTCTCTTTGTATATTTATCTATTTTCCAGGCTGATTGAGCCCATCTCTTCCTTGGCAGAGGCTACATTCCCAGTGCCTGGCACAGCTCTTAACATAGAGTAGACATTTATAATTTATTCTCAATTATTGTTAGTTGAACAGTTAAAGTGGCAGATCAAAAAACCTGAAAACTGGTCACTTTGACAGTTGAAACTATGTTATTCTTTTGTAGGTATCTGCCTATGGGTTTTGGCTACTCATTTATGTACTATTAAAAGACAGCCTGCCAGATAGGGTGTGTACACACATTTGGCTGTCTTACAGCCGATACCAAATGTTAGGAATGACTATTTCCATCTGTCATTTCCATCCCCACCCTTGCCTCCACCCTAAAATTAATTATGAACAGTATCTTATCTCCTTAGATGTTTATATGAGACAAGGGCTCAGTCAAAACATGTATACTTTATCATCTGAGTTTTATAATACCTTGTGATGCCATGGGACTTTTAGAACTTTTCACAAGTAGGATGTTTTATATAGCTTGATAAATTCCTCTAGGCTTGTTCTCATTAGGTAGTACTTCCCTCAGTGCACTCATTGCCTTAAGTGTACATACACACTATATTGACAAATATTAGAGCAAAATGTAGCACTTTAACAGCATTTGATCTGATCCCTAAACCGTATTTGTTGTTTAGTGTGAAATTTTATGCTTAAAAATTAGAACTTCCCCCTAGTAGCACCCAACGCAAACTTAATGTCATCCTTGGTTGCTGTGACATCAGGGATTGGGTTTATCTTAGTAGTATTAAACTAAAACTCTTCATCTTAGAATTTATCCAAATGGGAGTTAGGGTAGGGCAGTAGAATTACAGGATTATTTCTAGGTAAGTAAGTTTGTCCTGTTGTTTTGAGATTCTGATTGTGTAAAGAATTTTAGTGTCCTGTCATTTGTTTTATCCTCCCCTACTTCCCTGTTTATTGTTCTTGTGCATCGTTAGGAATGGCTTTATACCTAGTATGAAATATAAATTACTTCCAGCAAGCTAACACTTAATTTCACAAATGATCCAATAGAGACCCTTTATCTGTAACACAGACTCAGCCTCATAGTACTGCATGACAGAATGGGGTTGTGACCTTTCCTGAATTTTAAGTGTTATAAGATGTCACTAAATGTGTGTGGAAAATAGAAATTAGGAAGTATGTCATTGTTTGAAGCATGGTTAGCAGAGGGGTTGTTGAGAGTTAGAAGTAGGCAGAATTCTCCCTAGGGAACTCTCAGCTAGAGAGGCATTGGGGTGAGTCATGGCACCACCACTTAATCATTCCTGGGGTAATTTTGAATGGAGGCCTGACTCCTTTGGTCTTTATGTCTTCATTTACTAAGATGTTATCCTTAAGATTTTTCCAATCCTGAGCCTTCTGTGGTTCTACTTGAAGATGTTGACTGGCTGTCTTTTTCATATTTTTAGGACCCGGATGATGTGGTTCCTGTTGGGCAAAGAAGAGCCTGGTGTTGGTGCATGTGCTTTGGATTAGCATTCATGCTTGCAGGTGTCATTCTAGGTGGCGCATACCTGTACAAATATTTTGCACTTCAAGTAAGTAGAAAAGATACTATTTTGGCTTTTCCTTTTTGCTCTTTCATCATATGTATTAGAAAATTGTCCCTACTAAAGAGAGGGAGGAAGGGACAATAAGAAAGGGTAATGTGGAAACAGATATCATGTTTTGCTCCCAAAGGCAAGATCTGGATATACATACGCATATATATGTGTACATATATATGAAATATAAAAATATATAAATATATATATATACACTCACAAGCAAGGCATATAAACAAAAAGGGGACCATTGAAAGGAAGGAAGGGAATCAGACAGGGGAGGGGAAACATGAGAGGATAATGAGGGATCAATGTACAATATACATTATGCACATATGGAAATGTCATAATGAAACTCATTAAGGTGTACAGTAAAAAATTACCAATAAAAACAATGATCCTCAAAAAATGAAAGGAAGAAAAAATTTTCCCTAACTTGTTCTAAGCTTATACTTTCTGTTTGTGGCCTTTGGCCATAGTATTTGGTACTCTTTTGAGGCTATGTTCAAAAATCTCCTAATCATGTGTTTGCCACACCCATTAGACACACAGTCACTAAAAGAATAACAACAGTGTTTTGAGATGTTGCTGACTAAAGAATTTAGATTGTTGGATGATTTTTCAAAGTTGACTAATCTTCATTTTCCTACCATAGCTAATGGCTTAAGAAGTGTAGTATTAGGAATTGCCAACTGAATAAATACATGAGCCACAAATGTCATATTGATAGGCTTATCACTTGATAGCCAATTTGGGCCACTGTGTTAGCTTGTTTGTTGCTGTGGCAAAATGCCTTACAGAAACAGCTTGCTGGAAGAAAGATCTATTTTGGCTCATGGCTTATAGGATCTCAGCCCATAGTGGCAGGGAAGTATGGCAGAGCAGCTTGCAGCAGAGCCTATGCAGATGACTTCACATTGTGGCAGACAGGAGCAGAGAGAGACCAGAACCTGGTGTTGGCATAAAACCTCCAAAGGCCTCCTGCCAGTGACCTACTTCTGCCTGTTAGGTCTCATCTCCCAGAGTTCCACAGACTCCCACACAGCACCACCACCTGGGAACCAAGCATTCATACACATGGTCTTTGGGGAGACATTTTAGATTCAAACCGCAACAGCCATACACACTGTAACCTTCCATACACACTGTAACCTTTTGCTTTTGGGCCAGGAGCACTCTGGCACCTCATCTCTCTGCCTCTTCAGTCATTGGTTTGTCTAAAGAGTTAGGTGACTTTAGCAGTGATGATGAAGTAACTTAGGGTGAAAGTTCCTTATGACTTCGAGTTTAATAGTAATCCCAGTGGACTAAGGCATAGATATTTTCCTACTCATTCATGATTTATTATCTCTGTTTTGCAATGTATTTCTCTTGACAGTAATTGAGTAGGTTGTTTTTTCTTCCCTCCTTGAGGAATCTTGTAGAAAAATTTACTTGAAAGGTTTTATGACTACTTCTAATGGTTTAACATTTTGAAATTTAGAGAAACAGTTGACAACCAGCTTTTAAAAAAAAAATTTAACTTTGAAATATTCTGCCAAGAAATATAAAAAATGCATACTCATTTTCTGTATTCAAGAAAATGGCATGTTAATACAAATTACTAGGGAAAATATATCTTTTAAAATATAATTTTTTACAAGAAATATATGTGACATAGAAATAGTCATTTGCAGTTCTTCTGTCTGGAAGCAACATTTGGCGTCAAAAAGTTTTATTGAGCTGGGCGCAGTGGCGCATGCCTGTAATTCCAGTGACTTGGGATGTGGAGGCAGGAGGATCGCAAGTTTGAGACCAGAGGCAGTCTGCGTAACTTAGCGAGACCCTGTCTCAAAAACTAAAACAAAACAAAACAAAACAACAACAACAACAAAACAAAAAAACGGGCTGGAGGTGGCAGCTCAGTGGTCCAGCACTTGTAAAATATGCAAGCACAAGGCCCTGGGTTCACACCCTAATACTGGGGGAAAAAAAAATTTATTATATAACCCCCAATAGTTACTGTGTGTGTGTGTATGTATGTGTATGTGTGTGTGTGTATATATATACACACTTTTTTACATGTAGACAAATGAGACAATATTATAAAGATTTGCTATGATACATTGTTCACTTAATTGTGATATTGTTTAAGGAAAAATCAAAATTACCTATATACATGCGGAAATTTCAGAAAAACAATCTTGACTAATAAAGGAAACATCTTTTAATAAGTGAACTATATCAAAAGTTTTAAAGGTGTATTCAGGAAAACACTTGCTGCTTATGCAGATGTTCTTTTTTGGAAAACAATGGCTGCAGGTAGAAATAGGCCTGTGTGTTTCTTCAAATTTACTTGTCACCAGATGGATAATTGCTTTCTATTCTGTCTTTAGCTACCACAAAAAGTAAAAGGGAAATCAGCTGCTTTTCTCCCTCTGAAACCATTTTTTTTACAGTGCTTCAAAACCTGATCTTAAAGAATGTCTTAACTCTGTAATTAAACTGTCTGACTTGTCATCTGAAAGTAAGCGTTTGCAAGCAAAATGATATTTAGATAGAGGTGGCAACTTAAGTAATGCTTACATTTAAAAACCTGTTTCATGCTGAATTGCTGAAGTGAATGTTTAAACTCTTTGTAGCCAGATGACGTGTACTACTGTGGAATAAAGTACATCAAAGATGATGCCATTTTAAATGAGCCTTCTGCAGATGCCCCAGCTGCTCACTACCAGACAATTGAAGAAAATATTAAGATCTTTGAAGAAGATGAGGTTGAATTCATCAGTGTGCCTGTACCAGAGTTTGCAGACAGTGATCCTGCCAACATTGTTCATGACTTTAACAAGGTGAGCCAAAGTGCCCAGGATTGTAAAAAAAAAATGCAGATTCTTTCATTTATGCTCAGTATTTGCTGAATTATTCTACTTAGGATTTAGTTTATAATTTAAAAAATGGATTTACAGAAACCTGGAGTGGTAGCATATTCCTATAATTCCAGCCTTCAAGATGTAGGCAGGAGGGTCACAAATTCGAGGCTAGCCTGGTGTATATAATGAAATTGGATTTCTGTGTCCTACAGTATAAACTGTCTCAGCATTTGGCAGCTTTGCTTTGTCTAAAGCAGACCCCTGGTAACTTGGCCTTAATGGCTGCTCTTCCTTTGCTGGCAAATTAACTATTTATTCAACTGCTCCCACATTTTCTTAGAGATAATTTATTTTTCTATTTTTTTTGTGTGGGCTGGAGTTTAGCTCAGTTGGTAGAGTGCTGCTCTGTGCTCTCTGAGGCCCTGAGTTTGATCCCCAGTACCAGAAAAATGGGAGAAAGACCTGGCAGCCCATTCCTGTAACAGTCCCAAAACAATCAGCCATTAAAGGCCTTACGCATAGCAGAGAAACACTGGCATAGTGCCAGGCATGGCAAAGTGTCCGGTAGTGTTTCTTCTGTTGTATATAGGGTTGCTACATGTTGGACCTCACTTGATGGCATTTAACAATAACAAATTTTTTGTAGCATCTATAGAAATTAAAAACTTGTTAATCTAAATTCTCATTGTATGTTTTCTCCCAGCTTTCCTACATTTTGATATAATGCAGAAGAGTTGAAATAAATACCCAAATTTGTCTCTGACATTCTACCATAATTGCTTCATCTCTCTTTTCTCTCTCACTTGACACTACAGCCCTAAATACTTAAGTTCTTATCTCTTGAGAATGAGAATGTTCTCCTGCGTAACCACATGTCATTATCCCATATAAGAAAATTAGCATACAAATATATTATTATTTAATATCTGGTTTGTATTTAAATTTTCCAAGAACTTCTTGGGAAGATTCTGATATTCAGAAGTTCACTTATTGCATGTGTTTTTTATGTTTCTGAATAAGCTTGCCATTTTGAATATTTAAATGTATCACTGAAGTTAGCTTTGGGAACATTTCATACCTTTTAAAATATATCTGATACACATTTATAAACCATTTTGAAAAATTGCCTCACAATAATAACTCTTATCCAAAACAAATAGTAAATAATAATTATAACACTGAGCTCTTAGAAGTCTAAGCATTTGTATGGTTTGATTTAACTCAGGCCTTAAAACTGTCCTAAAAGCTGGTCTTTCTGTACTGTGCTTTCTCATCTGAACCTCAGAAAACAAAATCATGAGACCCTTTTTCCAGTTTTATAAGGATGGTACTATTATTCCAAAAAGGAGAGAAGTTAATGTTTGCATTCAATGTTAGATGCTTTTTCAGGATTTGGGCTTATAAGTGAGGAAGCTAAATCTCTCAACCAGATGATAGATATTTACAATTAATTTTAATATGCATTGCCATTACTTATTATAGAAACAAACCTAAGAATTATATTTACTAGCAGTGAGTTTTCCTTACCCATTGTTGCTTCTGTGCCTATCCCATCAAATTCTTGATTTGTTGAAATGCAAGTGATTTATACATTCTAAGCCAACTCATTTTAATAGTACCAATTATGCTTCTAGTTGCTGCATATCTTAGAGATATTGCTCTAACTGAAATATATCTTTTTCTTTCCAGAAACTCACTGCCTATTTAGATCTTAACCTGGACAAATGCTATGTGATCCCTCTGAACACTTCCATTGTTATGCCACCAAGAAACCTGTTGGAGTTACTTATTAATATCAGGGTATAAAGATGTTTAATGCTCTTTATTAGTGATGCTGTTACAGTGTCTTGGAATTCCCTGTTGAAAAATTAGCGTTATTAGAGCCCATCTTAGCAGAATATTAGCCAAGAGTTTTACAAAGAACTAAAACTCGTGTAGCACTTTATATTTTGAAATTAGAATATGATTTCTTATGTTTAAGTTTTTTAAAGGACCAGAGAGTGAGTTCTTGTCCAGCTGCTTAATTTTGATACCTAAGATAATGTGAAATAAACAGTCATAGCTGTATTTCAATAAAACTGTTTATAGCTGGGTCCAGTGGCACATGGCTGTAGTCTCAGCTACTCAGCTGAGACAGGAGGATCACTTGAGCCCAGGAACTCAAGGCTAGGTTGGGCAACAAAGTGAGACTCCATCTCAAAGAAAAAGAAAATGAAAAAATAACAACAGCAGCAAAAAAAAAAAAAAAAAAAAAACCCAGATGATAGGTCAATAGTTTGTTACCACTGTTCAGAACTATGGTATCTAAGATTTTTGTCTGTTTTTCTAAAGTGCTTAATGCATATTTTGAGATATTCATGTCACATCATTTTCTGAATGTAGGCTGGAACCTATTTGCCTCAGTCATACCTGATTCATGAACACATGGTTATTACTGATCGAATTGAAAATGTTGATCACCTGGGTTTCTTTATTTATCGACTTTGTCATGACAAGGAAACTTACAAACTGCAACGCAGAGAAACTATTAAAGGTAATACTTTTTAATGTTAAAATACTGGCAGAAAAGTTCATTATACCACATCATGTGTTAAATAATTTGTATGAAGCCTCATCATTGTAACTAACTTATTCATATACATGAGTTAGCAATTTCTCATGAAAAAATAAAATTAATATTATGTTACTATAATATTTCCAGATTTCATAGAATCATCTTAATTCTAAATCCACTATAGATAGAGATAGAAAAAGTCAATGTGAAATGTCATTTATTGCCTTGAGATGCTGGTTCCTCACTTTTCCATTTAGCCATCCAGTCTGACTTTGTGTCCCCACTGTGGCTAAACCATACTGTCCAGAAGATCTCATGAAACCAGCTCTTTACTTGTTCTCTCAGAGATTGAGATTCTAAGCTGGTTGTTTGCCTTTTGGATCATGTTGAGGCTAATTACAAGTTAGTTAGAAAGGTTATTTAGATGAGGAATTGACTGCATTGAGACAATTAATGTAGCTTTGCCAAATCACTTAACCTTTGTTTTCTCACCTGAAAAATAAGGATAATAGAATGTCCCCATTTCCTTTCTGTTATAAAAATAAAAAGTACCTGTGATAGAACTGTCGAAAGTAAGAAGTGTTATAATTCAAATATACTGTGGTATGTTTTGGGGCAATTGTGTCACCCAGTACAATCACTTTCCTGGCTTTTTGTTAGCCCTTTTAATAATATTGTTCTTATCTTAGGCAAATGAGTAATCTGAAACCTACTGCTTGATTTCTTACATTTAAAAGTTATCTTGAGCCAAGTGCAATGGTACACACCTTTGAGCCCAGCGACTCAGGAGGCTAAGACAGGAGGATCACAGGTTCAAGGCCAAAAGGCACCCTGCACAATTATAGCAAGACCTTATCTCCAAATTTTAATTAAAATAAATAAACAAATAAAGGACTGATGTTATAGTCAAGGGGTAGAGCAATGGCAAAGTATATGTGAGGCCCTGGAATCAACCCCCAGGTACCACCAAAAAAAAAAAAAAAAAGAAAGAAAAGAAAATGTCTTAACTAACACAATGAAATTTGCCCTTTTTATTGTCCAGTTCTGAGTTTCCACAAATACACACATGATCATACAAACACAACCATAGTCCAGATGTAGAATATTTCCAACATCTTCAAGTTTGTAAGTTTGTAAGCAGTCTGTAAGGTGCTATTATTGTTGCTTTGATCTGTGAAAAACCTAGTTCAAAAAAAGGAGAAAGATTATTTTCTCTAATAAAAATAAATTTAAACTATAGAAGTTTATGGGATAGTGGAACTAGAAAGTGAAATATTCTTGTATATCTAAAACATATCTATGAGGATTAATGTGAATATTTATTACTAAAGAACCAAAAATTTAAAAACTTTTTTCTTCAAAACAGGTATTCAGAAACGTGAAGTCAGTAATTGTGTCAAAATTCGGCATTTTGAAAACAAATTTGCCGTGGAAACTTCAATTTGTTCTTAAGCAGTCAAGAACAACATGGAGAAAAATTTAATACCACAGCATAACCCCACCCTTTGTATTTTGTGCAGTGATTATTTTTTAAAATCTTCTTTCATGTAAGTAGCAACCAGGGCTTCACTGTCTTTTCATCTCATTAATTCAATTAAAACCATTACCTTTAAAAACCTTTTTCTTCCTTCTAAGTGTGGTGTCTTTTATATTTGAATTAGTAAATGTATGAAGTCATAGATAATAGTACACTTCACCATAGAGCAGAGGTATTAAGAAGAATTAGAATTTCTTTAAATCATTTATCTGAATTTTTGTGTTTTAGTTATGCATTTTCAAGAGGAGGGGTTATCTAAAGAATAATCATATATAAGCATACATTAAAATGGACCACAGTGACTTACTCGTAGTTATTAGTTGCCGTGCTGCCTAGATTCTTAGAGCATTGAGCACACATTTTAATTTTCCTTAATTAAAATGTACAGTATTTTCAGTGTTGCATTTAACTATTTAGAGTATGACTTCCACCTTGGTGTTTTAATATCCTAAGCATCTGCTGTAACAATATTTTAGAAAATGTTTGGAATTTAAGAAATAACTTGTGTTACTTAATTTGTATAACCCATATCTGTGCAATGGAATATAAATATCACAAAGTTGTTTGACTAGACTGCGTGTTGTTTTTCACATATAATAAAACCAAAGAATAATTTAATTCCTCACATCTTAAGGTATCCACATTAAAAAAAAGAAGCTGTTCTTTGAAAATCCATTCTTTATATTGTTGTTGTTGTTGGGTACCCTCGAGTTGGATCCGACTCATAACAACCCTTATGTAGGGTTTTCAATGGCTGATTGTTTCGGATTGCCTTGAGAGTGGATTGCTACATCCTCTCCCATTTTTGTGGTGCTGGGAATTGAACTCAACCTCAGAGACTGCAGAGCGGCATTCTTTATATACAGTAGGTAAAATCACAGACTTCTTAAAAAATGGAAAGAAGCCATCAATAACTAAACCAGATTCTTGATGGATACTATTAAAGTAACATTTAAGATTCAACCTTGAATGAAGCTGATTAATGTAAAATGCTTTTGTTGTTTAACAGAAAAGCTACCATTGAAGCCTACAGTTTCCAAGAAACATAAAATATGGTGCTTTTCGGAGACTCTGTCCTTTAGAAATAGAGCATTTTGAGTTAAAGTAGTTATTTGTTTGCATTTTGAGACAGGGTCTCATTGTTTTGCCAAGGCTGATCTCAAGGGATCTTCCCACTTCAGTTTCCCTAGTAACTGGGACTAAGATGTGGACCACAGCACCTGGAAAGTTATGATAGTGATTTTTATATCTATAACGTTGTTTCCTGGGCTGGGGTTTAGCTCAGTTGGTAGAGCGCTGTGCTATACTCTGTGAGGATCTGGGTTCAATCCCCAGCACTGCAAAAATGGGAGAAGGGCGTGGCAGTCCACTCGCAAAGCAATCAGCCATTGAAAACCCTATGAAGGGCACTATGAGCCAGACCTGACTTGACAACAGCCCCTAACAACAACAACAAGTTTCCTATCTGAAATAATTCAGAATCCAACACCATTTAGAATACCCAAGAATGATTTTGCTACAAATGCCTGAATCAAAAAAAAATTCAATTCTGACTTTAGGAGATCAGAATTTTTAAAGCCCCAAAACCTTATAAAGGCCAGGAATGGTGGCACACATCTATAATCCTAGCAACCTGAGAGGTGGAGGCAGGAGGATGGCAAGTTCAAGGCCAGAGGCAGCCTTTGTAATTTAGTGAGACCCTGTCTCAAAAAGTAAACAAATGGCTGGGCATATATTTAGCTTTAGGGAAGGTAGGTGGGTTTTCAGGGGTTGAGAAATTATTTTAGAAGAGATATTTTGATAAAATGAGAACTTCTTTTCCCTACCTTCTAGGTTCTAAAATTTTGACTTTTTAGGGACCTATGAACATTTAGGCGCATATTATTTATTCTGTAAATACTGAGCATCTTTTATTTGCCCAGCACGTGATATTAAATGTTAAAGATAGATCACTTCCAAAGAAGAAAGACAACCACTATCTTCGTGAAGATTTACAGTATAGTAAAAGAGACTGATGAATAGCTGATCAATTACAATACATTGTGATCAGTACTGTGAGGGTGAAGAATAGGTCCAGGTGCTTTGGAAATATTTAGCAGGGTCAGTGAGATTTTTAGATTGGTCAGTACATGGGGACTTCATCATAGAAGACATTATATGGCTTCTTGGGGGTGGGGGTTGGTTTTCTAAGGTGCTAGGGATCAAACTCAGGACCTTGTACATGCTATGCAAGTGTTCTATCACTGAGCTATATCCCCAGCCTCTTTATATGCCATCTTGAGGACATCATTCAGTATTACATGGACCACTAATGAAAATTTGTATTTTGAAAGAAGCATGTTTCTGTTTTCCCATTAACTATAATGTGGTATTAGGGTAGCAACTTGACTTCACATAGTAGTTGTTTTCCTGCTTTCCTCAAAGTCCAGCATGGCAGGCAGGCTTCAACCTTCCAGGGGTTCACATTTATACACTACCATAATATATTTCATTAGAATTTTGGAAGATGTTTGTGTAATCAGTTTAGTAAAACACTTGATACTTCTTTAGAACATTTACAGTCATTGACTTGGCCAGATTAGTCTAACATGGTGCTCATGACTTTATTTTCATTAGTATTATAATTATTTCCCTTAGAGTTAGCTGAATAAGAGTGCTCCTCTCACCCAACCATGGTCATCCAGATGTCTCTTTCCTAGGAATTTTGGAACTCCCAACTATGTTTCTAGGCTATACTCTTCATCTCATGTGCCAAGCTGCTTCTAGTCTTGCTATATGGTTTGGAAAAACGAAAGATGAAGAATGAGTGATAATATAAGAAAATCAGACATATAGAGAGGACTGCCCAGCTTACTAGTAGGTTCCAAGGAAACTCAGGTGTCCTTACTTGACCTTGGAGTTCTTACTCCATTTGGACTGACAGATTTGTTTCTCATAGTTCTATAAGCTGGCAAGCTCAAGATCGAGCCATCTTCAGATTCGGTGTCTAGAGAAGACCTGGTTCTTCCTAGATGGTCAGGCATCTTCTCTCTTTGACCTCACATGACAGATTTCTCTGGGGCCTCTTATAAGGGCATTCATCTCCTAATACCATTGTCACTTTGGAAACTAGGGTCTCAACATAAATTTGGGAGTTATACAAACATTCAGATCAGAAGGCATACCATTTTGAGGGTGTATGTGTGAATTTACCTAAGACAGCTCTAGTCCTTTGCAGCATATTCTATTGGCACTGGTTCAATAAAAAGCAGAGAAGTCAGAAAATAACATTTTATAGATCTTGACAAGTTGGTAGGACTTTGTGATCACTCATCTGTGACACAGGAATGAAAATCTCTGCCTCAAAATGTGGCTGACAAAATGAGCATGAAAGTACTTTGAATGTACAGTTCCATATAATTGTTGGTGATGAATATTGTCTATAAATCCTGTCACTGCTGTTAGCAAGTAAATGCTGATCTTGTCTTTTAATGTGTAATTTTTAATTTCTGCTTTTCCTAGATCTTTTTTATATTTTCTACACCCATTTTAGTAAGTGAGGTTGCAGAAAAAGTACACAGTGTTCTAACTAGTGTTTATCTCAAATACCAGAAGTACCAGGAGTATAGAGCTTAAAGAAACTCAAAGACTGCTCAGTAATAAAACAAAAAGCAAACGGATTACTGGCAGGAAAAAACCCAGATTCCATTTTTGATTATGGTTATGAGTTAATGCTGGCAGAACCTAGAAGATTCTACTAAATGCACATTTAGTTTACTAGACATTCCCTCTTCAGCCAAATAGGGTTCATTGTCCAGAATTACACAGGTCATATTCTGTGTTGGATGCCAATTCTTGCATGTTTAACTCTTTGAGACTTTGTTTCCTAGATAAGAATGTCATTGCATCTAGGGAAAGGGACAACTCTTCATCCCTGTGGAGATAATCAGTTTCTACAATATCTTAAAGTCATTCTTGGCTTTTTCTTATCTGAGTCTTTGTGCTTAATGCTTTGAGGAAGAAGTGTGGTTTAGTCTCAGTTCCCTGGCTATTGATTACTTTAGGCTTTTATCTTACTCAAAAAAATTAAGAACAGTTTAGACTTTTTGAACTATTTGCTCAATTTCAAAGCCATAAATTATTTCCTGAAACCATTCACGTATTCTTTGGAGGGATGTTAGATCCCACACTCTTCAAAAAGTTCTTCCAGCCGGGGATGGTGGCACACGCCTGTAATCCCAGCAGCTCGGGAGGCAGAGGCAGGAGGATTGCAAGTTCAAGACCAGAGGCAGTCTGCGTAATTTAGCGAGACCCTGTCTCAAAAACTGAAAAAATGGGCTGGGGGTGCAGCTCAGTGGTCCAGCACTTGCAGAGCATGCAAGCGCGAGGCCCTGGGTTCAACCCCCAGTACCAACCAAAAAAAAAAAAGTTCTTCTAGTCTCCTGTTGCAGATTAATCTTAAGCAGAAGGGTTTGGAGTGGGCTTTTTAGAACTAAATCCAGTCCTCAGTAGAATAAAACAAGACAACCCCTAGGTTCCCCTACTTAATATTTATAAATAATTTTATGGGATTCATATATTCAATTTTTAAACTTATATTTATAATTTCATTGTGATAAATATAGAAATGCTAAAGATAAAAAGCAAATGTCTTCTTTTTACTATCCTCCCTCCCTAATCCCATGCCCTAAAGGGAAACTGTTGTCAATAGTTGAATGAGTAATATAATTTTTAGATGGCTTGTTTTTTTTGTCCTACTAAGATGAAAACTGCTTCCTCTGGTCAGGTGATGTAGTTTTACTGTCAAACTGGGAGTGTGTTTTGGAGGACCATGCCAGAAACCCCACAACCATGGGCCATCTCCAGTTCTACCTCCTAACTACTTCAAATGTTCTGTAGTCATGGCTTAACCTGCTTCACACCCCTGTAGCCTCTGTAATCTATTCATGCTGCAACTACAAATATCTTTTCAAAACATGGATTTGATGTTTTCATCATCACACCCCTTGCTTGAAACATTGTCATGGTTTCCCCTGGTTCTTAAAGACCAAAATGGTTACTGCTTCACAATCCAGTTTCAACCCACTTTCAAGCCATATTTTAATTTTACTCTCCTCTGTTCTTAGCATCCTACCACACACTGGCTGCCTTATGGTTTCTTGGTAAATGCAATTCTCCCTTGAAAAGTATTGCCTTGTTTCCCACCATGCTTTTTAGTTAGTTTCTGCTCAACCTTCAGGAATTGTTCATGCATTCCTTCTCAGATAAACCATTCCTGAACCAATAGTAAAGGATTTTCTACTTCTCAATCTCATAGCATCATATGTTTCTCTTTTGTGGCATTGAATATAATTTTTTGTTTTGTCATTGCGACTTATCAAATTGGTGTATTTCTCAAACTTGACTCTAGCTTCTTTTTTCAGTATCTTTTTTTCTTCTTTTTTGGTGATGTTGGAGATCGAACCCAAGACTTCATGCATATTAGGCATGTGCTGTATACTTGAGCTACATTCCCAGCCCCTATACGCAGTATCATAACAGGGTACCTGGCACATAGTTGGAGCTCTTAATTGTTAAATGAATTATTCCTTCCTGGGCTATTCTAGCCTTTTCTACTGTCACTTTTATTTTAGATGACATAACATTTCACAAAAAGTTGTCTGTCTCTTTCAGAATCTAGATTGGCCTCTTCAAATCTATTTGCCACAGATTTGAGTTGCTCTTAATATAAATCTGATCACATCTGTCTTTTGTAAAATTCTATGGTGATATTTTGCTGCATATAGGGAAAAAATCCATTCCCTAAAGACCAGCCCTTATTACAGTTCTCTCACCATTATTTGTTTGTTTGTATCCTAATTTAGGCCTTCATATAATCTGGCACCCCTTGCATGAAATAGTTTTCCCTCTCTCCACCCCATTCCGTGCCCTCCACTAACAAAACACTTCCTTAGCTCCTCATCCTTAGACCTAAGGTTAAGTTCCTCAGGCCGCCAGTGTTCTTACTTCCTTGTTACTTTATATCTCCATGCAACCCTCTACTAGACCATAAGCAAAGCTCACCACAGTGCCCTCAGTACTTGGGACATAGTAGGTCTGAGCATTGAATGAAGGAATAAAGTAACATTTTGGTCAACTATGTTGTTGTTGTTAGGTGCCGTCAAGTCGGTATCGGACTCATAGCAACCCTTACAGGGTTTTCAATGGCTGACTGTTTTCGGGATTGCCTTGGAAGTGGATTGCCACGTCCTTCTCCCATTTGTGTGGTGCTAGGAATTGAACTCGGGTCCTCAGAGACTGCAGCGCAGTGCTCTACCAACTGAACTAAATCCCAGCCACTGGTCAACTATAGCTAGGAAAACAAAAAGTTACACTACTGATGTCCCTGAAATCAAAGTATTCTTTAGTAGACAATGGGCAAGTCATCAGTTGTTGAATGAATGAGTGAACTACAACTGTGGGTCAACTCATTCAGCTGGTAAAGATTTTATTTGGAGGTTATTTAGGTGCCTAGTAGGCTTATGCAAAGACAACCTCATTCTAAATGTTCTGTGGGGCCATGTTAAAATTTTTATATGACAAGTAGGTAACTGATAATAGTTACAAATATTTCAAACCAAGATTAAGTCTTCCATGCTCCACAGGGTGTTATTTTGGCTCAGATGCTCTTACATATTCAAAAGAATACTGGCATTCTTTAAAATCCCAGTGATTATCAAAAGACATCCTAAGTTTTAAAATGTAGGAGGGATTTTTTTTGTTGTCACAGGACCAGGGAATACCATGTATATTTAGTAGTCAGAGCCAGGATGTTAAATGTCTTAGAAATAGGGAGTCCTGCACAACAAATTTTTGCCCTGCCTAGGTAGCCAATTATATCCCTGCTGAGAAACCTGAAAGGAGACTCAGGAGACTTCAGAATGCCAGGGATAAAAGTTTCTGTTAAGCCACCCATTAATGCCTTTCCCTTTGGACATGAACATGGCAAGTTCTTAGAACATTTCTTAGCACCTATAATTATCCAAGTACAAATTTAGTAGCTAAAACTCACATGCCAAGTTTTAATCAACTCTAGAGAATATTGCACTTTAACCCCTAATTATCTCATATCCAACTCCCTTCAAAAACCCTGCTGACACATCCAGGAAGGTGAATGAGCCTATGAAACCTGAGAATCCTGTTCCTCTGGAATGAGTTGGAGTTGAGATGCTCTCCCTGCAGCTAGCTATACTCTAGAACACTATTCTACCTTAAATACTTTAACTGCCCATAAGGAAGGTCTTCATAGAACCATGGTAGTGCTATTCTGTCTTTTGTTGAGAATTGATAGAAATAAGAATGAGCCAAAAATGTTCCTTTAACTTTTATGAAAGTGGTAGTGAAAAGATTGCATAACACCTAGTATTTCTTATCTAAATTCTTAAATTTACCGTTAGAAAAAAATTTTTCTGACATACTCTGTTAGTAGATAGTAGAACTAGAGCATTTATTTGCTTCCCTTTTCCTTTGATTGCTGGCAAATTCAAAGCGAAACTTTGTGCTTAGATTAATTACTTTTAACCTGGTATTTTCATATCTAACATTTTCATCGGGCCTGAAGTAACTGTTGTTGTTAGGTGCCATTGAATCGGGTCTGACTCATAGTGACCCTACATAAAACAGAACAAAACACTACCTAACACTGTGCCATGACCAGGACTATGTCAGTGCTTCTCCGCTATTCATAGGGTTTTCAGTGGTTGGTTGTTTTTCCATGAATGGGCTGCCAGGTCCTTCCATTTTTTGTGATGCTGGAGATTGAACACAGCAAGCACTCTACCAACTGAGCTAAATTCCACCCCTTTAGTTGACTTACATTTTGTTGTGTATATTAGGTATAATTTACAAGCAGCCATAGCTCTGTGGCATCTGATCCTGTCAGATCTCGGAAGCTAAGCAGGGTCAGGCCTGGTTAATACTTGGATAGGAGACTGCCAGGGAACACCAGATGCTGTAGGTTTGGGAGAAGGACCTGGCAACCCCCTCCCAAAAATCAATCTGCCATTGCAAACCCTATGAACAGCAGAGAAACACTGAAAATAGTCTTTCGCCTGTTGTATACAGGGTCACTATGAGTCGGATACCGACTCGACAGCACCTAACAACAACAACAACAAAAAATAAGTACACCTTAAGTGTTCAATGAGCTTTGACAATTTTATAATCCATATTAACAATTATCAACATTTTCATCTTGCCAGAAAATTCCCTTGTCCCTCTTTATAATCAGTACTCCCTCCCTCCCCTGCAACTAATTATTAGATTCTATGACCATAGATTAGTTTTTGTCTGTTCTTGAATTTTATCTGAATAGAATAATAACAGTATGTAATCTGTGTGTAATTTCTTGTTTGGCTCTTTTCCATTCATAACCTTTTTTGACATTCATGCATGTTATTGCATGAGTTAGTTTATTTTCAGTTGCTAAGTAGCATTCTAATTTTTGCATAAACCACAGTTTCTTTAGTGTTTTCTTCTGTGTATGGATATTTTGGTTATTTACAGTTTGGGGCTGTTATTGTTGTATGGGTCCAACTCAGTGACACTATGTACAACAGAATGAAACACTCCCGGATTCTGTGCCAGGCACACAATCTTATTTATGTTTAAGCCCATTGTCGCAGATATTGTGTCAGTCCATCCAGTTGAGGGTCTTCCTTTTTTCTTTGTTCACCTACCACTTTCCCAAATATGATATCCTTCTCCAGGGATTGGTCCCTCTTGACATGTCCAAAATACGCCAGCTGTCCTAGCTTCCAGGGAGCTCTCTGGTTGCACTTCTAGGTCAGATCTATTGCTTCTTTTGCAGTCCTTGATATATTCAGTATTCACCTCCAGCACCATAATTCAAAAGCATCAGTTCTCTTCCTGTCTTCCTTATTCGTCATCCAGCTTTCACAACCATATGAGGCAACTGAAAATACCATGGCATGACTCAAGTGCACCTTGGTCTTCAATATGACATCTTTTCAACACTTTAAAGAGATCTTTTGCAACAGCTTTTCCCAGTGCAATGCATCTTTTGATTTCTTGACTGCTGCTTCCATGGATGTTGAGTGTAGTCATATTAACTGGCCTTCCTTGTAGGCTTGTGGGTATTATTCCATCACTGATAGCATTGTACTTCAGAACAGATCTTGATATGTCTATTTTGATGATGAATACAACCCTATTTCTCTTTAATCTGTCATTCCTGACACAATAGACCATATGATTATCTGATTCAGAGTGGCCCTTG
>VMDO01007586.1:53825-63825 GCA_007922755.1 Pedetes capensis | reverse complement strand
CCTTTTTTAAACAAAATCGCAATACTATTATTCCCATCTTCAATAAAATTAGCAATTCTTATCTAACTCACATCTAAATCTGCATTCACTTTTCCTCGGCTTAAAAAATGACTTTTTATAGTTGATTTGTTAGAATTGGGATCCAAGCAAGATCCACACTTTGCATTTGACTGCTATATCCCTATGAGTTCCTCTTCCTTTCTTCACCTCCAGTTATTTATTTATTAATTATTACTTAATTAATTTATATTTTTCATGATGCTAAGGATTGAACCCAGGGCCTCACACACGCTAAACATTCACTCTACCACTAAGCTACACCCTCAGCCCCCTCCAAGCCATTCACTGATGGAAAAATTGGATCACGTGTTCTGTAGAATTTCCTACATTCTGGATTTTTCTGAACGAATCTCCATGGTATCATTTTAAATGTTCACATATCCATGATTTTTGGAAACAGAACTGAAAGAAGGATTAGAGTTATTTATTTATTGACAAGCATATTCCATTGACTGTGCTGCAGTTTTTCAATAAGAACGAATGTTTGCCTTAATTAATGGGTTCATGTAGACTTATGTAATTTTACTTGGAATTCTTAATTATGAATGCAATATGTTCACTGTGGGAAAATTAGAAAATACAGATTGCAACAAAGAAGCAAATAAAAAGCTAGTATATTCCCTCAATCCAAAGGACTATTGTTTATATTTGATATATGGCTTTCTAGGTTTTTTTCTACTTTGGTTAATCAACTTTGAATCTTCCATCTTTTTCTTCCTTATTAGATTTAGTCTACATCGCTTTTTAAAATATCACTCAGTAAGTTCTTTGGTTAAAAAACATTTTGAGGTACCTATTACTTTTTGTGGACTGGGATTTAGCTCAGTTGGTAGAGTGCTACACCACAGTCTCTGAGGTCCCGAGTTCAAATGGGAGAAGGACCTGGCAATCCACTCCCAAGGCAATCCTGAATCAGCCACTGAAAACCCTACGAGGGTTGCTGTGAGTTGGATACCGACTCGACGGCACCTAACAACAACTACTTTTTGTAACTCTGGAAAGAAGGAAGAAGAAAATATAATACCTGCTATATAGCAGTTGCTTTTACATTAATTTTTACTTAATCTTTACAGTGACCCTGTCATTTGTTGTTAGAGGTATTATACTGTCACTTTTAATAAACAGCATTTGAAAGTCAGACCTCTTGGAGTCTTCAACTCTGAATCCAAAGTTCTTAGAGTCTTCTGACTCCAAGTCCATGCTAACATTCTTTCCTCCCTGAATGTTGTGGGTCTGACATAAAACAAGATCATTCTATCTAATCAGTTGAGAACATACTTTGTGGGCATGAAAAAAAACTTAGTTGCTTAGCCAAGCAAATTCATTTGGGAATTATGAAAACAAAGTACAGAAAGTTCTCCATTTTCATAGGTTAAAAAATTTTTTTTGAGTGTTTTCCATGTACTGCTTCTTACTTTATCATTTCTGTGGTACTGGCTATTAGAGTTTTTAACTTAGAGTAAGTAAAAGAATGGAAAAGTGGACAAAAATAAGTGATGGAGAACATTCAGTTTTGGGTTACCTACAAATCTTATCATACCAATTCTTATTCAAATGAGTAAGTTCAAAGGAGCACAGGATATTAGAAAAGGAAGATGTCTTAAAGATTACCAGCTAGAATATTCTTCATATATGATGAAGAGTTCAAAGCCCCAATAAGTTGAGTTATTTTTATCTGGTCATCCAACTACTTTAATGTGAAGTCATGATTTGAACTCAATACCTTAATCCATCACTTATGTATTGTCATTGGATAACTTTAACCTGTTTTGAGAATTTTCCCTCAGTGAACAGAATGAAATGCTTAAAAAATATTTTCATTATTCTCCTGGTGGGAACTGGATTCATTGGATTCAGAAGCATATCCTAATGCTGTAATACATGTGCCAAGAATGGTTTCCTACTATTGTGAAAGTTGAGGGCCAAGATCAAAGAGAGATGTTAGAAAGAGAAAACACACTTTAAATAAGGCTATGGTTATATTTTTCTTGCGTTTCTTTGTTTTAATATAATTTTCTACATGGATAAATTTAAATAAATATACCTTTTTAAGGGGCTGGGATTTAGCTCAGTTGGTAGCACGCTGCACTGCAGTCTCTGAGGTCCCGAGTTCAATTCCCAGCACCGCAAAAATGGGAGCAGGATCTGGCAATCCACTCCCAAGGCAATCCCGAAATAGTCTGCCATTAAAAACCCTATGAGGGTTGCTATGAGTCGGATACCGACTTGACGGCACCTAACAACAACATACCTTTTTAAGGACCATTCAACCTGTACTTCCAAAAGAAATGTAGACACATAATAAACCTGTTTATAATGTTACTGATTATACTCTTTTTCACAGAAATACTTGACTATTGAAAAGTACAAATATGAAATACTCCTTAGGAAAACAAAATCTTTCAACATACTATAAGGTACAAACACAGGTTAGAAATAAATGGCAGGAAACAGCTAATTGTTCACTCAGCAATGAACTATTGAACAATGGGTTGAAGCAGCTAGATGATGTGATTAGTATTCAGTTTCCTTCCATTTCATATAAACATTGCCTCTCTGTTTCCTTAATGGATAAATTTAAACTTAAAATCAGTCTCAGTGTCTCTAGAGCTGTCCTGTTTGTAAGACAATACTCAGTCCACAGGTTTTTGACACTTTGTGACTTACAGGATGTCTTTCAGGAAACAACATGTCTATTAGTTACTCATTTTCTAATGTTGGTTCTGGACTAAGTGCAGGGACTGATGGTGCCATGTGGTACATGCCTATTTATTCTGTCTCTGAGCAATTGCAATGCGGGGATCTACTTCCACGATATTTGATAGAAGGGAACAGATTTACTAGACAAGGTTGAAAATAAGCATGTCATTGTGAGCTGAGAATAAATTGGCATAAATGCAGTATCTCTGCTATACATACATCACATAGTAAAGAATAATATTACTGTGTTAGCTTGTGTGGTTCTGTGACAAAATACCTGACAGAACAGCTTCAGGAAGCAGGGTGAATTTATTCAACTTGTGGTTTAGAGAGGATCACAGTCCATGATGGCGGGGTGGCATGGTGGAGTTGCTGGTGGCAGGGCCTGCCAGAAGACTTCTCATCACAGCATCACAAAGCAAAGAGAACTCACTGGAACCGAGGATCCAGGAAAAACCTCCAAAGTCCTTCCCCCAGGGGCCCTTCTGCAATCTAGGTCTCATCTCTCAAAGTTCCACAGTCTCCACAAACACACAAAGAGTACCACTGCCTGGTGACCAAGCATTCATTCATTCATTCATTCATTCATTCATTCATTTTAATTTTTTTTTTTAGCAGTACTTGGGGGGCTGAATCCGGGACCTCATACATACTTTTCCAAGTGCTCTACTACTAAGCCCCTTTTTTATTTTTTATTTTGAGTCAGGGTCTCATTAAGTTGCACAGGCTGCCCCAGCCTCCAACTCATGTTCCTCCTGGCCTCCACCTCCTGAGTCGCTGTGATTACAGGATTCACCATTGTGGGCAGCTAGAGACCAAGCATTTAAACACATGAACTTTGGCAGACATTTTAGGTTGAAGCCATGGCAATCAGATACCATCTGCATAAGAGAGCGGGAAAGGAACTGAGATGTAACCATCAACCAACTTCAAAAATTATCAACTAAGCCAGGCGCGGTGGCGCACACCATAATCCCAGTGGCTCAGGAGGCGGAGGCAGGAGGATCGCAAATTCGAGACCAGAGGCAGTCTGCATAATTTGGCTAGACTCTGTCTCAAAAAAGTAAAAAAAAAAAAAAAAAAAAGGGCTGCCGGTGCAGCTCAGTGGTCCAGCACTTGCAGAGCATGCAAGCACGAGGCCCTGGGCTCAACCCCCAGTACTGCAAACAAACAAACAAACAAAAAGACAAAAAATTATCAACTCATCGTCAGTCTAGTTTCGTCCATGTCCCTATCCTCTCCCCTACCCTAACTATATTAAAGAAAATTCCAGGTATCAAGCTAATTTATCCATAAGTATTTTAGTATTTACCTCTAAAAGGTAGGAATCTAAAAACAGCACTACCACATCACACCTCAAAAGAGATGACCATACATTAATATCATTAAATGTATAGTCATCTTGAAATTTCCTGAGCAGCCTCAAAGTGTTTTTGTTTTCTTTTTAAGTTTGTATATTTGGATCAGTATGCAAATAAGACCCATACGTTGCAATTGATAGATAATGTTGTTTAAATGAAAATTTAAAATTTTTGTTGTTTTTGTTTTAAATTTTAGTTGTGGTAGAATATAAAACTTAAAATTGACCATCTTAAGCCTTGTTAAGTGTACAGTTTGGTAATGTTAAGTTCGTTGACACTGTTGTACAGCCAATCTCCAGAACCACTAAATGTCCATTAAATAACAACTCTTCACTCCCACTCCCTTCCCCCCAGCTGCTGGTAACCACCTTTCTACCTTTTTAGTTTAGTTTTTTTTTTTTTTTTTTTTTTTTTTTTTTTTTTTTTTTTTTTTTTTTTTTTTTTTTCTGGGGGTTGAACCCAGGGCATGCTTTGCAAGTGCTGGACCACTGAGCTGCACCCCCAACCCTTTTTTTTTTTTTTTTACTTTTTGAAACAGGGTCTCGCTAAATTACGCAGACTGCCTCTGGTCTCAAATTTGCAATCCTCCCTCCTCCGCCTCCGGAGCCACTGGGATTACAGGTGTGTGCCACCTCGCCTGGCCATTCTACCTTTTAAAAAATTATTATTAATAAATGTTAGTGGGGAACAGAGTACTAAGGCTTTTGGTCTTTTCATTGTGCACCTATTACGTCATTTTTGGTTATACTTACATCAACTTACATAATTTATAAGACCCTTTGATTAATATGTGGTAAAATAGTATGCACTTATGGGTTATATTCCTGTTTTTTTCTCATGTATTCGTGGAGTTGCATCATATAACTTGCCATTGTCCTCTCCCCCTTTTTAATCCTCTGTATTATTTCCCTTCCCCTCCCCCCTTCCACTAGACCCCCCTCTCCCCTTCTTTCTACCCTACTTATATTTTCCCTTATATAAGCCTGATTGTTCCTTTTGCGTGTATGTTTATAGTTTGTTTTTTTTTTTTTCTTCCTTTAAGTTAGCTTTAGCTCCCAGATATGAGTGAGAACATATGGTATTTCTCTTTGGGGGCCTGGGTTTATTTACTTATGATGATATTCTCCATTTCTATCCATTTTGCTACAAATGACATTATTTCATTGTTTTTCATTGCTGAGTTATATTCCATTGTGAATATATACTACAAATTTTTTATCCATTCCTCTGTTGATGGACATCTTGGTTGACTCCATACCCTTGCAATGTTGAAGACTGTTGCATTAAATACAAAAATAAAATTGTTCCTGTGGTATGATAACATCATCCTTTGGGCATTTTCCCAGAAATGGTATCACTAGGTTGTATGGCAGTTCTATTCTTAGTTTTCTAAGGTATCTCCACATTGATTTCCGAAGTGGTTGAACTACTTACAGTCTCAACTGCAATGTAAAAGTGTTCCTTTTTCTCTGCATCCTTGCCAGCATTTGTTATTATTTGTTTTGTTGGTATTGGCCATTCTTACTGGAGTGAGATGGAATTTCAGTATTGTTTTGATTTGCATTTCCCTAATGGCTAGGGATATTGAGCATTTTTTCATGTGTTTCTTGGCCCTTCCAACTTCTTCCTTTGAGAACTCTCTGTTCATTTCCTTTGTCCACTTATGCATTGGGTTATTTATTGTGTTGGTATTTGCTTTCTTAAGTTCTTTATGTATTCTTGAAATTAGTCCTCTGTCTGATATATAGTATGCAAAGATTCTCTCCAATTCTGTAGGCTCTCCCTTAACTCTGTTGATTGTTTCCTTTTCTCTACAGAAGATTTTTACTTTCATGTAATCCCATTTGCTAATTTTTGGTGTGATTTCTTGGGCAATTGGAGTCTTGTTAAGGAAATACTTTCCTATGCCTATGTGTTGGAGCTTGTTTCCTATCTTTTCTTCTAGTAGTTCTAAGGTTTCAGGTCTTATGTTGAAGTCTCTTATCCATTTTGAATTGGTGCCTATGCAAATTGAACTATACAGGTCTCTTTTCAGTTTTATGCAAACAGATATCTAGTTTTCCCAGCACCAGTTGTTGAAGAGGCTATCTTCTCTTCATTGAATGTCCTTAGCTGTAGTTGTGTGGGTATATCTCTGGGTCTTTAATCCTGTTCCACTGGTGTTTAAGCCTATTTTTGTGCCAGTACCAAGCTGTTTTTGCCACAATAGCTCTGTAGTATAGTAGTATAGTCTGAAGTGCACTGCACTGTTTTGCCTGCACTGTTTTGCAGTTTAGATTGTTTTGGCTATAGGTGGTCTTGTGTGCTTCCATATGAATATTAGGGTTATTTTTTCCATTTCTCCAAAGTCTGTCACTGGAATTTTAATGGGGATTGCATTAAACCTGTAAATTGCTTTAGGTAATCTAGCCATTTCTACAATACTGATTCTCCTGATCCATGAGTAAGGGAGATCCTTCCATCTTCTAGTATCCTCTACAATTTCCTTCTTTAGTGTTTTGAAGTTTTCCTTGTAGAGGTCTTCAGGGTCTTTGATTAAATTGATACCTAAATATTTAATTTTTTGGTGGGCTATTATAAATGGGATATTTGTCTTCATTCCTTTTCTTCCTGTTCACAATTAGTATAAAGGAAGACTAGTGATTTTTGCATGTTATTTTTGTATCCTGCTACTTTGCTGAAGGTGTTAATTAGGTCTAAGAGTTTTCTTTTTTCTCTTTCTTTCTTTCTTTCTTTCTTTCTTTCTTTTTTTTTTTTTTTTTTTGTACTGGGGGTTGAACCCAGGGCCTCGTGCTTACATACTCTGCAAGTGCTGGACCACTGAGCTGCACCTCCAGCCCTTTTTTTTTTACTTTTTTTGAGACAGAGTCTCACCAAATTATGCAGACTGCCTCTGGTCTCGAACAATCCTCTTGCCTCCACCTCCCAAGCTGCTGGGATTACAGGCATGTGCCACCATGCCCGGCAACTGATCTAAGAGTTTTCTAGAGGAATTTTTGGGATCCTTTAGGTAAATGATTTTATTGTCCACAAATAAGGAGAACTTGACCTCTTCTTTATCTATCTGTATCCCTTTGATTTCTGTCTTTTGCCTGATTGCTCTAGCTAGGACTTTGATCACAATATTGAATAAGACAGGAGAGAGTGGACATAAGTGTCTTGTTCCTGATCTTAGAGGGAATGGTTTCAATATTTCCCCATTTAGTATGATATTGGCTGTAGGCTTGTCATAGATGACTTTTGTGATGCTGAGATAGTTCCCTGTTATGCCCATTTCTCCAGGGTTTTCATCATAAATGGATGTTGCATTTTGTCAAAGGCCTTCTTAGCATCAATTGAAATGATCATGTGATTTCTGTCTGCAAACCTCTTGATATGTAGAATTACATTAATTGATTTTTGTATATTGAACCAACCTTGCATCTGTGGAATGAAGCCCATTTGATCATGGCAAATGATCATTTTTATGTGTTGCTAATTTCAGTTTTACAGAATTTTATTAAGGATTTTTGCATCTGTTCATCAGGGAAAGTGGTATATAGTTTTCTTTCTTTCTTTCTTTCTTTCTTTTCTTTTTTTTTTTCAGTACTGGGGTTTGAACCCAGGGACTTGCACTTGCATGCTTTGCAAGTGCTGTATCACTGAGCTGCATTCCCAGCCCTTTTTTTTTTTTTTCACTTTTTTTGAGATAGGCCATTTTTGTGAACTAAAATGTGATCTATCTTAGAAAAACTTCTATGTGGTGCTGAGAAGAATGTGTATCCTGCATCTGATGGATGGAATATTCTGTAGACATCTGTCAGGCCTAGTTGGTCTATAGTCTTGCTAAATTATGCAGACTGCCTCTGGTTTCGAACTTGTAATACTCCTGCCTCTGCCTCCCAAGCCACTGGGATTACAGGTATGCACCACCGCACCTGGCCAAATCTATAGTTCTTTTTCTTTGAAGCGTCCTTACCCTGTTTTGGTGTCAGTGTAATGCTTGGCTTCATAGGATGAGTTTGGAAGTGCCCCCTACTATTTTATGAAATAGTTTGAGGAGAATAGGTAATTTTTCTTTGAAGTTTTGATAGAATTCTGCTGTGAACCCATTGGGACCTGGGCTTTTCTTTGGTGGGAGACTCTATTACTGTCTCTATTTTGGTGACTATAAGGAATCTATTTAAGTTGCTTATGTCCTCCCGGCTTAATTTAAGTAAGTCATTGGATATGTAGTCAGGAGAGACCAATCTCTGCAGAAAGACATCACATTTGGGAGAATGGCAGGTCAATGAAAAAAAAGAAAACTCTCCACCAGATGGATTGACACAGTGTCTGCAACAATGGGCTCAAACATAAATAAGATCATGTGCCTGCACAGCATTGCAAAGTGTTTCCATCTGCTGTACATAGGGTCACCATGAGTTGGACTCGATTCACGGCACCTAACAACAATGAACTTTTCCATTTCTTTTGTATTTTCGTTTTTTGGGGAGTACAGTTTCTCAAGTATTGCCTAATGCTCTTCTGAATTTCATTGGCATCAGTACTTATTGCCCCATTCTCATCTCTAAATTTTTATTTATTTTTTTGGAAATATTGGGAAGGGCTGAACTCAGGGCCTTGCACATACTTGGCAAGCACTCTACCATGGCACCACATCCCCAGCACTTTTTTTTTTTTTTTACTTTGTATTTTGAGACAGGGTCTCACTAAATTATGCAGGCTGCCTCTGGCCTCAAACCTGCGATCCTGCTGCCTCCACCTTCCCAGTTGCTGAGATTACAGGCATGAGCCACTGTACCCAGCATCTAAGTTTTTAAAATTTGAGTCTCTTCTTTCCTTCTTTTACTGAGACTGGCTAGGGATGTTTCTATTTTACTTATCTTTTTGAAGAACCAGTTCTTAATCTGATTAATTCTTTGAATGGTCTTTTTGGTTTCTAATTGGGATATTTCTGCCTTGATCTTGATAATTTTGGTCTGAGTGCTCCTTTTGGGATTGGCTTGTTGACTTTCTCATGCCTTCAGATATGACATTAAGTTACTTAACTGGGCCTTTCCTAACTTATTGATGAAGGTGCTCATGGCTATGAACTTCCCTCTTAGAACTGCCTTTGCTGTATCCCATAAATTTTGATACAACGCATTTTCAACCTCATTTGATTGCAGAAAATTTTTAAATTTCTTCTCTGACCTCTTTGATGACCCATTGATCATTCAGCTGTGTATTATTCAGTCTATGAATTCATAACATTTCCAAAATTTTTCTTGCTTTTGGGTCCTAGTTTTATTCCATTGTAATCTGATAATGTACAGGGGATGATTTCTATTTTATTCTATTTGTTGAGGCCATTTTTGTGAACTAAAATGTGATCTATCTTAGAAAAACTTCTATGTGGTGCTGAGAAGAATGTGTATCCTGCATCTGATGGATGGAATATTCTGTAGACATCTGTCAGGTCTAGTTGGTCTATAGTGCTTTTCAAGTCTTTCATTTTTCTGTTGATTTTTCTGCTTTGATGACCTGTTTCTTGGTGAAAGTAGGGTATTGAAATCTCCCATAATTATTGTGTCTAGCCCAATAAAGTTTGTTTTATGAAGCTAAGTGCCCCAGTATTTGGTGAGTAAATATTAGGTATTATTATGGGTTCCTCGTTGACTGTTCCTTTTTCTAATATATAGTGTCCTTCTTTGTCTTTGTTGATTAGTTTGGAATTGAAGTCTAAGTTATCTGAAATTAGTATTGCAAATCTTGCTTTTTTTTTTTTTTTTTTTTTTTTTTTTTTTTTTTTTTTTTTTTTTTTTTTTTTTTTTTTTTTTTTTTTTTTTTTTTTTTTTTTTTTTTTTTTTTTTTTTTTTTTTTTTTTTTTTTTTTTTTTTTTTTTTTTTTTTTTTTTT